>QLTV01003659.1:3273913-3303363 GCA_003457575.1 Thermophis baileyi
AATAGGTTTTTATTGCTTATTTGTACACGGACTATCATTAAGTGTTGGATCTTATGATTCTTGACTAACTTATCTTTTCTTTTATGTACACTAAGTGCATATGCACCAATACAAATTCCTGGTTTGTCCAATCACACTTGTCCAATAAAAAAATTCTATTCTATTCTATTCTATTCTATTCTATTCTATTCTATATTATCAGACTTAATTAGAGAACTAACATTGAGATGCTTTATTTCAATGTGCTTACTAAAATAGATGCATATGACATTCCTAATGTATGAATGCATATCTCAATCCTAATGGTTGATTTCACCTTTTGGAAATCACAAATACCATGATAAAACACAAGAGGAATTTTGAAATATTGAACATTCAAAATCAGAACAAAAATCCAAATTATCTCAGAATATCTAAATATTATATGTGAGCATATGATTGCAAAAGTAGGTATCTATCAGGAGCCAATATTTTCTATTTAAATGGCATTTTGATGTTTATCGTTGTAATCCTGCCTTAGACATAATTTGGCTGCCATGTGCTTTGAAAGTACAGAATTGTCACATATAGAAAAAACCATCACAAGTAGATTGGGCATGCATATTTCTTTGAAGCAGGTATGTAAAACTTCATGCCTACAAGCCTGATCTGGATCACAGGGACTTGAATGAGACTCCATTTCCCCAATCCATGTCTCTTACCTCCCAAATGGAGCACTTACCTTACAGAGAAAGATAAAAGATGTTGAGATCAAGCAATAATTGCCTTTGCAGGCATTCCAGTTTCTATCACCAAGTGGCATCTATGTTTTGGTCATTCCACATTTTGCTCAAGCAATTCATGCAGAACAACATAGGAAGTACAGACTCCCCACTTCATACTGTATGACCAATAGCAAATATCTTCTCAATTGCAGCATCTGCCCCCTGGAATACTATTCATTCTGGAATTTATCTGGCTCCCATACTGACTGTTTAAAAGAACTTTGAAAACATGGTTCTTTCCCCAGAACTTGGTTGAAGGATGGTGGAACTTCTGTATTTCTTCTTTCAGTTGTGGTTAGAATGGTACCCCCCCCCCCCGATATTTGGGATTTCTTATTTGTATCATCTATATTTTATAAGTGTTTTTTATTATAGGCTGTCTAGATACAGGGTTGGATGGCCTACAACTTGAATAAAGAAATAAAATAAGCAGTAAGATCTCTCTGCTTCTCTCTGTTCATCTTGCAGAGAGAATGAAAGTGAGCAGGAGGGCACTGGGGGTCTTAACCAAGTCTTGTTGCTTTAAGTCCCACCCCCAACATCTTTCTATATGCCCACACAGGAAGCAGGTTTCAGTCTTTATTCTGAATGGCAGTTGTCCAGCCCTGTCTTAAAATGGAAAAATCTGGTAATGTTTCAGACTATCTTCAGCCATTTGGTTCAGAGACTTTCACTTCACTGACAAAACAAAGATCCTTCTGTCATCTATTTTTAAAGATACATTAATCAAAATTCTTTAATTATGAAATTAAGCGTACAGACTGCAGTTTAGCTCTTTCAAAATATCAAATGCTGAAAAGGCAGTCACACATCGAGGTGGGTGATTTGGTGAAAGACCTCTATGTAAAGCAAAAGAGGCACAGATATATATTGCATTTCCAAAACAACATAGAAAAAAAATTCTAATAAAAATAGTTGATATTTTAGTATACATTGCTGATACAAGTTATTAATAATTCTAAAAAAAATACATCTTGATTAGAAGGCAGGGCACGACACAAGAGAAGTGATTCTAGACACCCGCTGTCTTTGAATGTGGATCCTGTTTGTCAAATCACTGCAGAAATTAGATGTATTAAATATTTCCCCTCAATTGCACTGAGTGGTTTTCCATAGTTACCTTAAACCTGTTTATGTATTTTTTTAAAGCACAGATTTACCAAATATATTTTATTAATGCCTGAATGACATTTGCAAATGATTCAACAATATTGTGTTACAGAGCAGGTACTGTGTGGAATGACTGTTTATAATTTATGAAATCAAATATATTCCAAGAATTATTAGGAATCAGCAGAAATAAATTTTTGGCTTACATACAGCTACATGATAGTTATGATTAAATGCTACTGATTTTTAATTATAAGGGGTGTATTATTTTAGGATGTGTTGTAGGTTAGGTGGCAGGGCGATAATATTTTGAAGAAATAGTAAGGGATTTAGAGATATGATATAAACAAGCAATGGCTGAAATGATTGTGGAAATGAATGACACTGTTTTGTTGCAAGTATTCTGGAAGCTGTGAAGAAATGGAGGAAGATTTCTTTCTCTGAAGGATTTGCTAACCTGGAAGGTCATCTTGTCTGCTGGTTGTTAAAAAGGCTGACTGCCAGCTGAGTCAGCTCTCTGGTGTGGTAGCAAAATGAAATGAAGTCCAGGAACTGACATGTGAGCTATGCTTAGATCTAGAATGGCAATGGAGGCTGCAGTGACAGGAAGCAATTCAATAGCTGCCATTGCTCCATTTGGCTGGAGCTAAGGTTAAAGTTGGCACAAGAAGGCAGACAGAGGTCAGTCTAGCAGCCGAGTAAGGGCTGATCTAACATGAATGTGAGGCCTTCATTTACACCTGACTGGGAGCCTCCAGTAACATCAGCACCCCAGCACATCAGCATACAAGTTGGTTGTATCAATTGTGAAGAAGGAGCTCAAGGGGTGCAAGTTGGACTCTAGATTTGTTTGGCTTCCTAAAAGTCTGAGGGATGCCTAATCTAAGGTAAAAATGTAGGCCAGACATGAGGTCCTTGAGTGGTGGGCACTGTGAGAGGTTGCTATGGTTTGGCCTTTCCTAATGTTGTGATTTTTAGAGTACTAGAATGAAAAGAGGACATGTGGAACAATGAGTGAGAAAGGGTCATTTCCCTTGGGAATGCAGGGAATGGATTTAACACCGAATCTGCCAAGATAATCACAGCTGTAGTGAACCTAGGGAGATGAGGCAAGTGTGCTGTTCCTGGCGAAGAAGAATTGATAATTTGGTGTTGATTTCAGTTTCTGGCTCGGTGGCTCTGAACCCAAGGCCTGGTTGTCAAATTACTGGGGATCTCAGCCTAAAATTGGTGAAGGTAAATGCCGAATCAGTCTGTAAAAAGAGCTTGTTTATCAGCTTAATAGTTGATGAATGGATGGACTTGTATTATTGAAACCTTGTTGGACTAGGTCAACTACTATTTATCACCCTGAGATCTGCCTTCCTGGGCTTGAGGTCCTACAGTAGCCTTGATAGCAAAGCTGGTGTGTGTGTGTGATTTATAAAGATATCACACATGCAACAAGGTACTCTGCTTTTGCAGTGGTAGGATATTGTATTTCTGTGTTAGAGTGGACTGTAGGGACAAGATGAAGAACCTATATGTGCTGTATCTAATATCAGGGCTGATGTTGGAATCCCCCAAATTTCTGTGTCAGGGGACTTTAATTTTCATGCTCTTGGATTTCAGTCTGGTAAGTTCAGGATAAAGTCAGGATTCCACTCCAAGTGCTTCATAACTGGATGGATTCCAGTTATGGAATTTTCCACCTATCTACTAAATAGTTCCACTGATTGTTGGTACACTGTTGACATCAGGAGGTGACCCTCAGTCTTGATGTGATTTCTGATGGGCAACCTTTCTCTGCTTGTCAATCTGTTTCACCTTGGTTTACTAAGATAAATTGGCAAAGTGAACAAAAAAAGGTTAAAAGGTTGAATGACTGAGTCTGGGTATGAGATACATTTGGGCCTAATCCCAAGGCATACAGAATACTTGCCTGGCTACTATTTATTTATTTATTATTTAAATTTCTATGCCGCTCAACTCCCGAGGGACTCTGGGCGGCTTACAACAGAAATATTAAAAAAAAAAACATTAAAAAACATCATAAAAACATTTAAAAAACAATTTAAAAACCCATGCACACCATTCATGGCCGGATCTCATGGGATTACAACAGCGAGAACAACGGCCCCAGGCCTGCCGGAAAAGCCAGGTTTTCACCACTTTCCGGAAGGCCAATAGGGTGGGGGCAGTCTGGATCTCAAAAGGTAACTGGTTCCAGAGGGCTGGGGCAGCCACAGAGAAGGCCCTCCCCCGCGGGCCCACCAGCCGGCACTGTTTAGCTAATAACCAACACCTTGAATTGTGCCCGGAGACCAATAGGGAGCCAGTGCAGCTCGCAGAGTATAGGTGTAATATGGGTGTACCTAGGTTTACCCATAACAGCTCGCGCAGCTGCATTCTGGACCAATTGTAGTCTCCGAACACTCTTCAAGGGTGACCATTACTATGACCATTTCACACTCCAAACATTTCTTCAGATTCTTGACTATTTGCACACAGAGTCTAGAGTGGTGTCTGAGGGGACATTTTGCATACCAGCTGGGATTCTTTTTGGTCTTTGATGAATCTATACCTTATGCAACTTGCTCATTAATTCTATGCTGTTCCTAGTTCCTTCAGAATACAGGTGGCAGCATGAAAGGTAGAAGCTGACATCAGTCACTGCTTATTTGAAGAGGTCTGCAGAAGTCTTATTAGATCTCTCAACTGCCTCTGATATCATCGACCACCATATCTTTCTGCACCGCATACAAGATCTGGGTACTGGAAGCACTATCTTACAGTGCGTTGTTCTAATAAGTGGTTGTGTTACTGGCAGTATAACAGTAGCAAAACCATAAAAGTGATAGCATGGCAGTCTTATTTTAATGTCTGGACATTGTAGATTCTGGATGGGATGGAATGGTCTGAAATTAAATCCAACCAAGATAGCATTACTGATTGTTCATTGAGATTCTTGTCAACTCCAGTGTTGTCTCTTGAGGGAAAAGCCCTAAGGGAGCAGGACCATGACTTAGAGATTCTTCTAGCTTCGTAGACACTGCTGGATGGGCAGGCTTGGCTAGTATACTAGGTAGTAGAAGCCCTGAGTACTCTGAAATAGCAGCTAATGTCCTCAGTATTGCATAGCTGGACTACTGCCATATGATCTACCCGAGGCTACCTTTGAAGACCACCTTGAAGATACAGTTGATACAAAATATGGTGGCTTGTTTAATGGCAGATACTGGTTACTAGTAACATGTTACACTTGCATTTCACACTAGTTGCTCCTAAGTTACTGGGTGCAATTCAAGATTTTTACTTTTCAGCATGAGACCCAACTTTATGGATCCACCAGGCTTTAACACCAGGGCTTGCTGTATCTACTATTTTCTGGGAGATACTTATGATGCTGTTCTTCTAGGGAGCATCTATGCAGGGGTGTCAAACTCAATTTCATTGAGGGCCGCATCAGGATTGTGTTTAACCTCAGGGGGATGGGGTGGGCCTGGCCAACTTGACGTCACTCGTGTCGGGGACGCCTGTGGTGGCCCGAGCGCTCTGCCAGTGAAAACTATCTCCCGAGCTCCATTTTTGGCTGCCACGGCCTCCTGCAACCCTCTGCCAGCGAAAACGGAGCTCGGGAGAGCCGCCCGCAGCCCTCCCGAGCTCCGTTTTCACTGGCAGAGGCACTGCAGGCCGGTCCTTCGCTGTTTCCAGGGCGGCTCCACAAGCCAGATCTAAGCACCCTGTGGGCCGGATCGGGCCCCCGGGCCTTGAGTTTGACACCCCTGATCTAATGGTTAATATAAAATATTATTTATTATGATTGTTTTATCATGTTATTATTGTTTTGTGATATTATTTCAACATCATTTAATTAATTATTCATAATCTCATCATAGATCTTTTAATTATTGATTTATGATTCTAAACCACTGGGCTCTCATGGCAGATACAATGGTATGTTAAATAAATGGCTTGCTCCAGTGGTTTCAACGGAATTTGCGCCATAATTCTGAGTAGAGTTACTTAGGAAATAAGCTGTAGCATATGAAATGAAGCTGAATGTTTATTAGATAAATCAGAACTATGATTGAACGTTTCAGACAAACTGGATAGACTCCAAGAATGACAATGAAGATGATCAAGGGTTAGTCATCAAAGTCCTATAAACAGAGATTGAAGACTGGGAAAGCTTAGCTTTGAGAAAGAAGAGTGAGGAGATATGATGGCATTCTTTAGATAGGTGGAAGGATGTCACTCAGAAAAAGATCAAGACATGCTCTCTTATTATTCTAAATGCAGAAAAAAAGATTTAAGCTTCAAGAAAGCAGATTCCAACTGAGTTTTAAGAAAAAATCCTATGAAAGAGCAGTTTAACAGTGGAATCAATTGCTTAGAAAGGTTGCAGACTCCATTTTACTGGGTATGTTGAACTGGAGACTAGACAAAAATCTGTCAAGTGTACTTCCATTGGGATTCCTGCACTGAGCAGAGAGTTAGATATGGTGACCCAAATTTCTGGTTCTATGATTTCATAAGTAGGACACAAACCAAGGTTGCTCATTATTCTTCTATGGATACACATGGGAATGTATTTGCCAATCCTTTCCTTGGCACAGAATTCCATTTTTCAAGTAGTGCTTTAAGAAGTATTTAACATCTCATACATGGCACTCCAATCTTATAATATTTATACTGCACTGCTCTCAAAATCAAAGATTTTGATTCAAAGAAAGCTGATTAGTATCAGCTCTGACTCAGCAGAAAATTGAGACAGCAGCAGATTGAAATTTATGGCATAACAGCAACCGGGTATTCTGTGTCACTTTTTAAACTTGTAAATTCAGAAAGAAAATTTAAGAGAACCTGCCAAGAGAGTAAACTAAAACAGCAAAGACCGGGAGAGGTGGAAAATGCAACTGAAACTGTCATAGCCACTTACACTTTTGCTTCTTCTTTTGTTGCATATGTAACGTTGACAACTGCTGTCTCTGATTCTGTGTTAACTAAGAAATAAAAACAAAAGAAATATACTTGTGTGGTAACCAACTGGGAAATTTTTAGAAAGGTGTATTTTATTAAATAACATCAGGACAAACATTTTTGTAGAACATTGTACCAAGACAAAGTTAATAGCAGCTGAACAAGAAAATACAGATTGTGCAGATTTTCAATCCAAGAAAACAGGAATAGGGCAACTATTAGTGTGGCCAACTTTTTAAAGCAAACTAGTGAAGTCTGCACATCTCAAATTAGTAGGCAGATTTTTTTTTTTGCTGACTTTGAATCAAAGCTGATTCCGAAGCTTTCTTGGCAAGACTTCAGAAGTGATTTGCCATTGCCGCCTTCCTGGGGTGAAAGTGTGTGTGACTGGCCCAAGGTCACGCAGTTGGCTTCATGCCTAACATGGGACTAGAACTCAAGGTTTTCTGTTTTCTAGTCCAGTGCTTAAACCGCTACTCCAGTACGGCTCACAATAGGCTACTTAGAGGATATGTATCCTTCCGATTGTATATTTCTGCCATTTTCGAGATGTGATTCCAGGTTAAGAATGCCTAAAGTATATTAGAGAAAATTGCACAGAATAATATTTTATATAGGGAAAACTGAGTACAAAAATTAGAATTTTCATATTTGGATCTTTTTAAAAAACTGAAAATAAATTCTGAAACTGGATGAAATTTTTTACTAAATCATGTGAACTTGATAAAATTAGAACACATTATCATTCTATTATTATTTATTTAGTTCATATGATATGGGAAGTAGAATTCAAATTGGAGTGAGGTTTGGTATTTAACCATTCCACATTTTCATAAAATGGCATGCCACAATCTGTATCTAAGATGAAGTGAATCCATCTGCACACAGTCTGAGAGCCAGCTAGTTTCCATTATTGACATGATCTAAATAATTCTATGAACTAGTACCTTCATTACAGTCATCTTCTGGTTTAAAGAGATACTTTTAATTAGAAACAGCTTTGAGTTTCTTGCTACAGTACATAAACTGATGAAATATGCAGGCTCAAAATACGAAGTGTTAGCAGTCATTTCTGTAACAAGATACTGTGTTCATTGACCTAGCATTTCCTGAATAGCAAGAAAGAAGTAATCTATAATAAGGCATTTAATTTGACAACATTCTAAATGTTAAGAAATCATGGCAAGTAACAATCATGCTGAAAATCTCCATTCACACCAACTTAAAACCTCAAGAAAACTTTTATATTTCAAAGAAAAAAATTGAGTCTCAGAACAGTTACTGTATAGTTACTGTAACCCATGTTGAGTCATCTAAAGAGAATTAACAGGATGGAAATTCCCTTCCCACTTCTAAACAGTGCATATATGCTCACCTGAAATTATTAATTGGTTTAGAATCACAGAGAAATGTCAGAAATGTGGAAATAACTTTGGCTACCTCATCATGCACCTATCAGTCATCAAAACATCTATAAGAAAATTCCCATTTGAGCGTTTTTAAAATGTTTTTAATAAAAGGAATGCTAGAATTATTTAAGGTGACCTAAAAATTGCTTAGTCCATAGTTTTATTGCAGGCTAACAAGATTTCTGACTCTTGGAAAGACAAAGCAACATATTTCAGAATAATATCAAATATCCTGGTTCTTTTGAGATACATGTAGAAAACCTGGAGACAACTGCTGCGAATCCCCTGCTAATCAGAGGTGGGTTCTTACCGGTTCTATCTGGTTCTTTAGAACCGTTAGTAACTCGGCGATGATGTCACGGAGCCGGTTCTGTCGGTGTCTCCGTGGGCACCGCCATCTTGGATTTTGCTTCTGCGCATGCGCAGAAGCTAATTTTTGCTTCTGCACATGTGCAGAAGCTATTTTTTGATTGCTGTGGGCACGCAAAGCGTGAATGCGCACACGGCGCGACCCTGAGCGAACCAGCAGCAAAAGGATCCAGAACCCACCCCTGCTGCTAATCAAATATTTTCAAGTGCCCACACAGTAGCACCTATGTCTTCATACATTATGATATTCAGATCTTCTCCTTCCGTGATATATCACAGCTGGAGTCCCAGAAGATTTGATTACTTGAATTAAGTCATTTTTGAAGTTTATATATTGAACTTTGGTAACAAAATGAACTAAACTATGATTAAGAAATAAGTTTGCCTTATTGCAGTCACAGCAAATAAGCCTTTGATCTGGTTAAAGAGATATGAACCATCCAGGAAGTACCCCTAGATCTTCTTCCTTTCAATGGTTATGCTGAGGTGAATAAATAGTCCTAGAACTTCAAGAAAACCTGTTTGTTAATGTTTAAGCATTTATACTTGACTAAAAATCTCCTTAAACATCACAAGGTCAACAGTAAACTTATTATCTTCAAGTACTATAAAGCAGATATTCAATACAGACATTGGTTTCTAAAGAATGTTTAATGTTAATAAAGCATTTTAAATTATATAAAAACGAAAAGCAGTAGGAAATGTCTTTACCTTGTTCTACATTTTCTACTGTCCCATGTTGAGCTAAAAGACCATCTAGCACCTGAAATAGAAATCAGACATAAAATATAGGTAACAAAATCCTGAAAACTTGTCATTCAAATTAAGTTAATAAAGCACAAATCAGTTCTCTCTTCAACTCACTCCAACTTATCTTTATTAGCAGTCAGAATGGAAAGTGATACTTGTTTGATTAAGATGATTGAAATCAATTTTTGAATTAGCCTATTTTTAATGAAGGATAAGGAATAAGAGGAATGTGATAAAAACATTTTGAAATAATTTTTTAGGATATAATTTTCTGGACTTCTTTTCTGTTCCTCTTTGTTTTCCCATTGGTTTCATATAGTAAAAAAAAAAGACCTTCATAAAATAATGGCTCTAAGACAGAGGAGTCAAACTCACGCTGTCATGGCAGCATCATGTGATGTATTGGGACTTTCCCCCCTTCGCTAAACCAGGCATGAGCGTGGCCAGCACGTGACACATCTGGCCTGTGGGCCAGGAGTTTGACAGCCCTGCTCTAAGGGTTTTATAATTCCAACCTACATTGATACTGAAGAGAATTAAGTACAGCTGATAGACCAGGTATAGAAGGTATATAGGTACAAAAAGGACTTGGGGGAGTCAATATGTGACTGCCCTATAATGAGCAGAAGAACCAATGATTTGGCTTTTCTTTGCTGGGGAGGGGAAGGAATTGAAGTTTATTAAAGACACCTATTTCACTCCATAAAATCTATGAATCTTCTTAAAAAATGGGCCTTGCACACACCTCAGTTTAGTATATCAGTCTTTCTCTTCCACACTAAGTCTAGTGCAGCCTTTGAGCTGAAAGATATAATGCATCCCTATGCTAGGCTAACAAACCAATCAACTTTCTAGTCTTCCACAGAATATAAGAATCAAAGCTACGCCTCCCCTTAGCTCGAGACATATAGATATATGTCTATATGTCTGAATATATGAATTGTCTGAATTATTTTTTCCCAAACTGGCTCTGCAGATAATTAGAGTTCAATTACTGTAAACTGAGTTTTTGTGGGAATCACATTCCAATTTATTAGAAGGGCATCAAGTTGAGAGAAGCTATTCTATATTACAAAAAGTGGTGACAGAAAATCTGCCAGGCAGTGTCAAGATATTGCTCAATTAAGACCCAGTGTGGTTTTCTACAACCACACTGAACAATGAATGCTTTGGAAGAAGGGTACAGAAATTTACAGCAAACAAAACAACCACCAAAGCAGCTCATTTTCAGGTAACCGGGACATTCCAACGACTTAGCAAAGAAGCACGCAACTTTCTACTTTAAGTCAGCCACACAAGTTATGCTGAAATTACTTCCAATCCCACAGACAAAGTCCAATATGACATCTTTTTGGTACTTTAGTGGCAACATATTTTACAACTGGGGCTCCTGATGCATAAAATCAAACTTATTCATGGCATAGGGGATATTAAGCAGGAATAGATACTAACAAATATTAGAGACGATGTGGCTCAATAAAGATACATCTATAGTCACCTTGGCAAGACATGATTACAGATGCTTCGTTCTTTCCCAACTGCCCGACACAGATTGCCAGGCAACCCCCTTTCCCAAAATTAAACATTTAAGCTGTCCCCTTCAGCCAATACCTGAAAGCAGAAATTCAATCACCTGATTTTTATTGCCAGTGAGTCATTACTAGCACAATAGCCTCTATATAAAAGCAGCACAACAGTCCTTCTAATGAGTAACATCATCATATTTGTGATAATGATGACTAAGAAAAACACTCATGTGTAGTCATCCCTGCAGCCAACTCCTATACCCAGAGTGGAAAAATAATCTAGTCTTGCAACTGAGACAATTGATACAAAAGGTTCCATCACCAAATGTTCCTCTATCAACCTGTGTTCTGAAGGTATCTTTTTTATAACTTTAGGACTCCAAAACTATGGAAATTAATCATACTGGCTCATCCTTTGGTTTAATTAAATCTTTCCAATATACAATACTAAGGAAACAATAAGCCACAAATTACACTCACAATCTATCTACAGATCCATTTTCCAAAAACTGATGCTTTCCAGATACATTCTCAAGCTATGGCTGGCCAAACATGACCCACTGCCCTGATTACCCCAGCCAACTTAAGAAAGCAGACCAAGACAATCAACCTGGTTAATCTATAAACTGCTCTGTGTTTCATAACTGCACTTATGGACAGCTTTTTAAAAGACTGAAATTTAGTGACAGGATTCCTGCAACAAGTGGCCTTCTCTCCGGTTAAATAATTGTTCCATCTAGTTTGGTGTTGCAGTTCCCTCAAATTTTAGAAAAGCCTAGAGATGACACAAATATAATTTGGGATCTTTTATATGCAAGGCATGTGCTCTAACATTGAACTATAACTCCTTTACTTGATGCCTCAATGGAAACTGATGGATTTAAGACCTCATTGTGGCTGAGGTACATTTGGAAGTAGCATTCATCACATACTGTATAAATGCCAATTGTAAGTCACACTTTGTTAGCCTACTATATGAAACATAACTAAAACAGAACAATAGGAACATGGGTTCAAATATACTAAATCGCAGGACATAGTTTCAGGCAGTTTTAACCCTGACTGATTGAATTTACTCACTCATATAAAAAGTAATAGAGGCAGCAAAAGTTGTAGAGATAATTTGACAAGGTATGCTCATAACACCTATTCTGATATGCATATTAGAACAGTATCATTTAATGCTTACCTACTGGACAGAAAATAGAGGCATATACAGTATTCAAATTTTAAATGGGCTACTTTGACCTTACAGAAATGTCCCAAAGCTATTCTGATCTTACCAGAGGTTCCTGAAATCAGAATACTTCTGTGTTGACCACAATGGACCATTTTAGCTTAAAGGTTTCAAATTTGTATTTTTTTTGCATATACTACTAACATTGAGTCAATACATATTACAATAAGTACTTCATCCTCTGTACGTCTATTATAATATCCTGGGTAATGCTGTGGAGAAATAGTAAAAATAATACTTATACATAATTAGGGGAAAATAGACAGCAGAAAATAATTAATCTTATGCCTTACCTCCCACTGTAAATGTGGAGGAATATTTCGGATTTGAATCTTCCTGCTTCTGTGAAGAAAGAGTCCACAAAGCAAGATCAGATTAGTATAGTGCAACAGAAGATGGTTTATCTAGTGTTACATCAAATTCTAGCAACCCTAATTGAATGCAATGAGCCAAACGAAGATAACACGGAATAACCTTTAGTTGTTTTTTAATCACAACAGGGAAAAAAAAACCCCAGAAGCAGTTCACCATATAATTCTATACCTTTCTACCTCTTCCTGATTAAGAAATATATGCCACGTGCAATACATTTTGGAATTATAAGCAATCCATTCTTAGCAAGTAACATATAGTAAATCAACATAAAAATATATAATCCAAGAATCAACATCAAAGCATTTTATTGACATTTTTAAAAAATGAGGTTTGATCAGGTGCGCAGTCTAAAATGTAGGAGGCATTCATGTATGACAGTACAATATTAACATCTTCAACATACATATGGCACTGTACAGTGCTGGTCTTTGACTGTACTAAAGTTTCAAGTTTCATACATTCAGTTCACTAAAAACTGTTTCCAGATAAATGCATGCTAGATTCAGCTTTAATGATCCTGTCCCAAGTTGGATGAAAAAAAACAAACAGAAATAAAAATCATTTTCCTTAACAGCAGAATGTTAACACACAAAAAAAAACCCAGGGTAGATTATAATCTTGATTTACAAGAAAAATGGGAAGAATACTCTAGAATATAATAGATTTCAACTATGAGGAACTTTAAATTACAGAGGATTTAGAACCTGAACTGTTAACTTTGGATTACACTTAGAAGAACCATAAGATGAACTGACAATAAAGCTAAAACAAATCTCAGTTATCAGCAAGTTTCTAAACAGCATTCATCTACTTCATCTTTCCCCCCTCCCCCAAGAAAGTGTAGTTATCTCATTCTTGCATTTCAAACCACATGATTGCTATTCCCTGGAATTCTCTGGTTATTAATTTTAAAAAGAAATGGGGCGTTGGTTCTTACCTGATACGCCCTTTTTCCGAGAATCGAAAGAAGAGTCCAGGATGGGTTAGTCTAGCCCCATAGCTCTATGGACTGGGTTGAATTTTCTGAGGATCCGCCTCCCTGATGACGTACTTCCTCAGTCTTTCAATCCAGTCCTCAGCTCATGGACGCTTTTCTTTTAGCTCCAGAGAGCTCTGGGTTGTTTTATTAATAGTTCCTGTAATCCATCCTGGACTTTTCCCTGATTTTTATTTTTATTTTTTCACTTCCTTCGTGAACTTCTTGCTGCTGTGCCTGACGGAATCGTTTGCCTTCTCAGTGAGTGCCTGCCTCGCGCTGTCTTCGGGCGCCCGAATGAGATATGATTAATTGCTTTGGCTGCGGGGAGCGCGCTGGGGGGGGGTTTACATCGACCTCCCTCTATTTTGACTATTCTGGAGAGAGATCGCCGGCATGGTCAGGCGGCCGCTTGATTTCGGCCAGCCTTTAACAGCGCTGTGATCGTTCCAGCCATAGGGAGCTGGCCACTTCGTGCTGGCTCACTTGTTACACGTGGCTTTCAGCGGAGCGTTCCGGCCGGTATTATTCTCCTAGCGCACAATCGCTACAATTGCAGTGGGAGCTTTTCTTGCATAGGAGAGGGTGGCTGCAATTTTTAAAAGAGAGCTATTTTGTGCCACGGATCGTTTAAGGGGTTTTTTGGAGCGGTACCAGGCAAATCCTCTCTCACCTTTTTTGGCGCGATCGCCATTTTGGATCCCTGGCTGGCGGCCGCCGCCATTTTGGCCTCATGGAACGAGCCTGCGGAAGGCTGATTCGAAGGCAGGGCACGATTGGGGGGGCATGCCTTAGGTTTTTTTTAGGATTCCTGGCCCGCTTGTTTAATGGCAACTGGGCGGGGTCCTCCCCCCCTATATTATTGAAGCAGCCGGTTGTGGACATTGAGCACTGGGTTCGAGGCTCACCCTTGGTCGCCTCGCAGTGCTAGGTAATTGTGACCCCCTACTGATTCAGCAGCTGGGCGGTTATGCATCTACTGCGGGAGGAGGGGTTCCTGGCTCTGCCATACTCCTTGCTCCACCTACGCAGGAGCAGCGGCCTTTTTGCGTCAGTCTGCCTCTTTTCTAAGATTACCACTAATTCATACTGCTAACTACAGCTGCCTTCCTGTTGCTTTTTGGCCTGACCAGACTGTATTTAAGCCATACTGTGGGGGCCCATTTGGCCTTTACCTTCTGTCAGGAGGTCACTGAATTCCTAATGATGGTTTATTCTATTTTATTTATTTAATTTTTCACCGCTTTTAGGATGGACAAGGAGTTTGCCTTTTCTTTCAAGTGTAAGGGATCTTGGTCCCCCACCCCCAACCCCCCGCTTCTGACAGAGCGCACACAGCGATGGATCAGCCCAGGCCTGCCAGTCATGTGGCCATGGAAAAACTTAAATCTACAGGTCCGGGCCCCGCTAGGAGGCCTGTAAACGCCAAAGAGCGTTAGAGAAGGAGTTTGCAAGGGCAGAGGAGGCCTTAGATTGGCAGTCGTCAGGACTTCGCAGGTTACCTGAGGAGGCTGATCCCAGTCCAACCCCTCAAAAAGGGATCGCGGCAGATCAATCGGAACAGAGGTCACAAGGGCCGCTGCCCGCTTCTGATCTGGAGGTTCTGGATTCTTGGTCTGTCCAAAGGGTGGCACCTTCAGAGGGTAGTCGTGGAACTTCCCCATCGCCACCTTTACCCCAACCGCAGCGGGGCTCCACCAGGAGAGGGTTTTGGACCAGGATATCCCTCCTTCGATTAAGGTGTGGCTGACTGTGGCCATTAGGGAAGGTATTGCCGCTGAACGGCTCCAAACACCAGTCACTCCTAGGGGTCTGCCAGCAGTATATGAGGTCCCAATAGAGCAGGCAGAGCAGCATGGTGATTATGATGGAGCTGACTCTGCTGACCATTCGGATGCCAGCTAGGTTTCCCTTTCAGAGGGAGAACTGTGGGGGGAGGAGGATTATTCGGATTTAGATCCAGAACCAGCATCCAAACCGTCCTTCAAGGGCCTGTTTGATCCAGCTCTATTCAAGCAGCTCCTGGCCAAGCCTCGGGCTACGGCCCATCTGGGAGATGGTACTAGTAACCCTCTGCAATCCCAGGGCTCTGGGGGGCAGGAGGATTTTCTTTTTTCCGAACAGGAGGTGGCACCTGATTCTGTTCCGATTCCCGACATGTTCCTGGACGTTATTAGGTGCCAGTGGAATTCTCCGGCCAGCGCTCAGCGACCTAGCAGTGCGGAGAACACCTGTTTCTCGGAGGAACCCAACCTGCTCCAGTTGCTGCAAGTGGACGCACCGGTGGCCTCCTTGACCATGAATTCCATCTTGCCTCTGGATGCGGATGACGCTCTGAAAGCTGACGAGCAACGAGAGGAGATGGCCCTGCGCAGGGCTCATCAGGCGGATTCTTGGGCTATTCGGGCCTCTACTACTGCGTCCTTTTTCACTAAGGTGTCGTTGAGGTGGCTTCGCCAGCTGCAAGATAGAATTCCTTTGGAGGACCTCCGAAGTCATCAGGACTTGTCCAAGGTTATTGCAGCAGTGGAGTTTACAGCGGACGCCTCCTTAGCCGCAGCCAAGTTTTCGGCCCGATCCATCGCTTCGTCGGTTACTGCGCAGCGGTTACTTTGGCTATTCTCTGGTTATTAATTTTAAAAAGAAATATGTTGGTTTTTTCTTCTATATTCTATAAATATAATTGTGAATAATTTTAATAATTTTAACTGAATTAATTTTGCTTTCTATTTCATATGTTTATTGTAAGCTGTCTTGAGTATTGGATAAAAATCCCAGAAATACAGGGTATAAATGCATTGATAAATAAATATTGTGCAAGTGAAGCATGGGAATTTTGGCATTGCTCATTCATAATTGTGAACCACTCCCCTCAGTGGCAAAGGATATATAGCAGACGGAGGAGAACAATGGCACATTGTCCAGGGTGAGGCTTGTCCTCCTCTGGTTTTCTGTGCAATGCTATCTTTTGCTCTGGAGCAATGGTGGAAGGAGGCTCTGGCCCTATGTTACTGTAAGCTAACTCTCTGACTCAATACTTTCAAGAATTCTTGAACATGCAGCAAAAACCTATATTGTTTAAATGCAGAAACATTAAACCTTAGGAGGATTTCATGTATGACAAATTTCCTGCAGAAGGGTAAAAAAATTATATTTGCCTATGAATTCTTTTATGTGACAATACAGCATAAATTCAGATTTAGAAACATTTCTTAGTACTTCCCAAAAAGCAAATACATAGTAATGTCTAATTGGATAGATACATGAATGGAGGCAGTTAAGTTTACGGCCACAGCTTCCTCCAAAATTCAATGTACCATGGTTTATTTGCAATTTAAAGCCCATTTATTTATTTATTTATTTATTTTATATACTGCCCATCTCGCTGCTTGGTGCGCTTCTTTTGTTGGAGTTACATCTGGTCAGATTAATATGAAAGAGTTGACGAGAAAAATGTGTGTATGTACGTGTGCGCGTGCACGCATGCGTATTCATTCATATATGTCATATTACTCTCTTTTGGGGCAAACTATATTATGCAAAGCTAGAAAAGAAGACAGAAGTAATGGGCAACAGAAATGAAAGGTAGGCAACAAGGTATTTGTTTTTAAGGAAATGTAAACCTAATTTAAGCAAGACACAATTATTTACATCTATCAACCTTGTATCTTTCCACAGCAAAGTCAGAAAGTCAGTATCTTTCTGACTACACATGCAGCTTCATCCAATTTTCTTTTGTTTGTTCCTGAGAATTTCATCAACTTAATTCAAACAGAGTTTGCTTGGTTTTTCCCTTTTCTCTTGATCCATTCATTCTTCCTTCATATATTTATTTGGTGTTTGGTCCTTCTTTTTATCTGACCAAGCTACTTCAATGCATTTCTTTCACTCTGGTCACTCGCTTTTCTATTAAGTCCACATTCCTTCAGCCCCCTTGTTTTTCTGACCCCGCGTTTCCTTGTTTGATCATACATGTATTTACTTAAGTAGCCAATTCCCACTGCATTATTTAGTTTTATGTTTACATTATACTAACTCTCACTCCCACATGACTAGGTGAGCAGAAGCATGCTTATACATAGCCATTTCTGCTTTTTTCAACATTATTGCTCACAAAAAGATGTACATTATCTTATTACCAATATTTGCATGTCTTAAAATGTCTCAATTTTTCTCTTTTGAGAAACTTTCTACCAAGGTACATATATACATTCATCTTCTTATTCTAATTTTTCACCATATATGTGTAATTTGTAAACATTCCATTTTCCCTGTCAAACTATAGTACTTTCTTCTTTGAAACAGATCTATGTTCCTCATTGCCTCATACAACCCATTTAATATTAACTTCAAGCAATTAGGATTGTCGGCCAATAGCACAGTATCATCTGCATACAAAAATACACATACATTGACACCAATGACTAATATACCTAATCATAATCTAATCTAATCATCATAAGCATTCTTTATACATTAAAAAATAATCATTCAAAACATTCTGTAATTAAGGCCTATTTATTACATACGGTACTATCTTTAAATGAATAAAGATGCAATAAACCTTTTTTCCCCTCACTTTCATACATTTCTCAATGACCTTCTGAAAACCAAAAACTGACAGGGCAAGTTACATATATAAATAGAAAAAAAACCCCACTCCCTTCTAACATTAAAGATGTTATCTAGTTGGGTAATGAAATGTCTGCAAGCAAACAACCAAGCTCAGAGACGACTCCACAAAGCAAAAATTTGGACACCACATACTTTATATAACTGTGCTTCAAAACTTGTGGACATTGTCACCTCATGTACCTTTTCAATCAGATTTTGCCAAACACCTCAGAAATGCTTAACCTTATTGCACTCACCCCTTATTTTTCCTTTGTATAGGAGAAAAATAAGGCATTTTTCCAACTGTCAGACCATAATTGAGGGTAAGTAGATCCAATGAAATCTCATTTTAGAATGATCATATTTTGGGGTTCAGTTCCATTTAGCACCTACGGGATGTTACCTGCACTCAAATGTTATTCACTACCGTTAATTTTCTGAATTTTTATACTTATACTCTTAACTTTATTTTCATGTGTAGGCTTCAATGAACCATATTTCAGTCACTGATCCACTTCTGCAAGCCAGTTAACTGGTGATAAGGGTCTAGCCAGGTGACTGGTGGTGAACAAAGGGAAATTACAGTGGACCGCCTTGTACCCCCGCCTTGGAGGGTCACAGTTTGAGAATTATTGCCTTATCATCGCTTTCCATTCATTCAGTGGATTAATTTATTTTTTAACATTGTTCATACAAAACATGCACAGTATTTTCACTTCTGGTATTTGTTTCATTTTCACTTTTATGTCAAGATCCATTCTTGATCCTATCAAAAAAATTACTTGCCTAACCTAGGCTCTTATCACCTTTGCATTCTTCACTAATCCTCTTAATCTTTCACCATAAACAGTCAAATCAAGCATGCCTTTAAGTTTTTGCCACGTGTACGCAGGAATAAACATACTTAAACCACTTAGTGAAACAAATAGTATCTTTTCCTAAGCAGATGTCAGTCACACTGCTGATTCATTCTTAGATCTCTGAATGGCTGACTCACTGTTTAAGTACTTCTTTGTTTCATTCCCATCCATCCATTCATTCACCCATCTATGTTTTTCCCCAGAACACATTTATTCAGAATGTTGTGCAATTTTGCCAAAACTCATCCGGGAATCTTTCATTTTCATCATCCACTGAAGCATAATATGCCATTATTATTATTCCATGATCTTTCATACACACTGACAATTTAGGTAACAATTCATTCTCTGATATACATTTTAGCTCTTTAAGTTGTAATAAAACCTTCACGGTCACTTCTATATATGTATTCAAATGTATTCAAATAGGAAATGTCACATACACTAATTTGTATATGATAAAGCAACACATAGTTGGCCTTGGGTTACCACCAGACACACAAGCGGCAATGCATGATTTGTGTACAGTAGTTTAAGCTTCAAATACTTTGTCATTGAAGAATCTCCTCTCTTTATTAGGTACTTCCGATACTTTCATTTTCATAAGAAGCTTCTTTGTGAAAGCTTCTATTAGTGTTTCTTGTTATGCATTTCAGCAAAGGACTCCCTTGCACAAGCCAAGATAGAGGCAAAATGGAATGAGTATCTGAGGGGAGCATTCTGAGAAAGCCACTGCCTCACTCATGCTGGCAAATAGAAGAATAAAAGAGATTTCTCCCTGCAGATCATGGCCAAATATAGCATAATAGAGGGAGCCTGAATGCCATATACTTAAGTCTATTTTCTCTCCAGTTAGTACAGCAGCACCTGTGATACTTTGGTTAATTACTATTTAGTGCTCTTATGATTCTACTGGAAAATTAATTTCTAGAGTCCAATAATATCTCATAATTATATTTCACCCCAAGTCAACTGAAGTAGCAATATATTCAAGGGAAATCAAACAATTCTCCTTCCTCAGCTTATATAAAGAATAAGATCAAAGCATTAGTACAGACTATAAAGGTTCCATTTTCATTTTCTAAGAAATAATCCAAATAGAAAATGAATTGGTAAAATGGGAATTTTAAACAATTATAAGATTTTAATCTACTTGTAGAACTTTAGAAGTTTAGATTTTTTTTTCGTTAATGGTGTTTTAATTGCCAAATTCCACAATGATTTCTTAAACACTGAGTTTGAATTCTGACATGGATTTCTACAATGGTAATAATTAATTTTTTTACTGTGCCTAAGAGATTTAAAGGCTGTAAAAAACAGTAAAGGATCAGATCATCTGTCCATCTGTCCAGCATGCAGCTCCAGGGCTCAATCAGAAGGCAATGGGAAGCCCACAAAAGCAAGACAAAAATAATCATTTTGTCCCTATCCCAGAAACTGATGTTCAGAAAACAACTGTCCCCAATATTTGAAGTAGCATATATATCTAACATAATTAGAAGCCATTAGTAGACTTATCCTTCATGAATTGTCTAATCTGGGCTTTAATCCAATTCACGTTGGGCAGTACTACATCTTACAATAGTGAATTCCACGGTATAAATATGTACTGGGTTGAATATTTAATTTGTCTGTACTGAATCTTTCACCCTTCAGATTTATTTGTTGGCCCATAATTTTATACTTTTGAGAGAGTGAGAGTTTTCCCACTAAATTTCTTATGTAATAATTTTATACATTTCTATCATATTTCCTATACTTGGCCTTCTTCTAAGTTAAATCCAAGCACTGTATTTTTTCTTTGTAAGGGAGCACTTCTTGATCTTTTTAGTTGACTTATTCTCCAGTTTTATCAGGTAGTAAGGCATGAAGGTGACGATGATTGATAACTCCCATGTTGTTTCCAATGTGTTGAAAATTCTTGGTAAATGTTTAGTTAATTCCTTATGTTTCCAATATAAATGAATTAAAAATCTATCAGGAATTCTTGCTCATATAGCCACAAGAAACATTAGACAGAAGCCTTAGTAGTAGCCATAAATGCAGCCGTGTCGCCAAGCACCTGAATTGACTGAGAGGAGGCCTCCAACTGTCAGAACTTCGGAACCAGGTTGTAACTCTGCTTTTCCAAGAAGGTCGTAAGTCAAAGACTATAGCAATATTCAAGTCTTGTGAAATTAGCTAGAGCCTAATAGAACATTCATAATCTGTATAAAAAGTTCCTGGCCTTTTCTAAAGCAGAATGTGTACATTTATTAAGTTAATCTGAGAAACAGATGTTTCTTTCTTTGTCTGGCAAGCTTGTTCCAGAACTAGTTCTCCCTGACAATTTTCTAGAGTAGTTATCTTGGTCAATTGTAACTCTGCAAAACTTAATTGATTTATCACGTAAATAGAAATTATTTTGATTGGCAGATATATGTGATCAATCGCCCTTCTAATTGGCTATATTTTGTGCTGTTCATTACAATGTTTTTCAGTAGAATAGTTGTGTTACTTTTCAAGGGTAAGGAGAATCAGATTTATAGAATTACCTATGGGTATACGTCTAGTTCGGACATGCAAACACATCAACACCAGAGGTGGGTTTCTCCCGGTTCGCACCGGTTCTATAGAACCGGTAGTAAACCGGTGGTGACGTCACGGAGCCAGTTCTGTCGGTGCCGGTCCGTGGACGTCGCCATCTTTTTTTTGGAATTTTTTCTTTTGGGGAAAAATTGGGGGGGGGGAATTTTTTTGCTGGTTTTTGCTTCTGCGCATGCGCAGAAGCCGAGTTTTTGGCACTGCGCATGCGCCGCCATCTTGTTTTTGGCTTTTGGGGGAATTTTTTGCTTGTTTTGCTTCTGCATATGCGCAGAAGCAGAGTTTTCAGCACTGTGCATGCGCAGCCATGCAGCGCACAATGCGCATGCGTGGCCACGCAGCGCGCAATGTGCGCGCAGCCACGCGATGCGGGAGGAAGCGAACCGACGGCGAGGTAAGTTAGAACTCACCCCTGATCAACACATATATGCAGTTATACACAAGCCTGAATGGTTACAAATTAATCTGCTTTTCTACACTATCCAGGGAACACACATCTAATTTTTAGTGTTGTCTAATTCACAATGATCTCAAAGCGGGAATGCCAAACTGGAGAGAGGAATATTGTATTCAGTTCTCTTGGAAACTGATTAGATATGCATCTCAGAAGAAAGTGAAGAGAGGCTCAAGAGTAGTAGGACATCAAGTGTGAAAGCCAAATCTTAACAGGCCTCTGAGTGTGGCTACCTGTTTGGTAAGATTTATGTTTCAAAGGAAACTAAAAGATGCTAATAAAATGGTATTTCTGTTTAAACTAAAACATTACTCATGAGACCATTGATTGGGTTTCTTCTTACAAACTAAACCAATCTAAAATGTGATCACAGCGCTGAGACAGGGATAGAAAATTTGTTCACAATGGTGGAAAAGGGAGAATCTATCCTTTTGCAAATCAAAACTGCAAGCTGGCTCCTTGCAGAAAAGGCAACTGATTTGGAGAAACTGTATGCAATTGAAAGTAGGGATGGGAGCTTAGAATAGAATAGAATAGAATTTTTTATTGGCCAAGTATGATTGGACACACAGGGAATTTGTCTTGGTGTGTATGCTCTCAGTGTACATAAAAGAAAAGATAAGTTCGTCAAGAATCATAAGGTACAACACTTAATGATAGTCTGGGTACAAATAAGCAATCAAATCATAGTAGGAACCAGTCAATATAAATTGTAAGGATACAAGCAACAAAGTTACAGTCATACAGTCATTTGTGGGAGGAGATGGGTGATGGGAACGATGAGAAGATTAACAGTAGTGCAGACTTAGTAAATAGTTTGACAGTGTTGTTTAAACTCTACCACTATGCCTAGCAAATTATCAAAGGTCCCACACTGCTTTTCAATCTCAGATGCATTTTGTTTTGTTTTTTAAATCAGGTCTTCCACACAGTGTGCAGAAGGAAGTACTACCAATCAAAAAATTTTATCCAGCTATTCCATCTGTAACATGACCTTTTTTTTTTTTGTAGAATTAAAACAAAGAAATGGGTAAACTTCAGGGACTGGCATGGGGGGGGGAAATGAAGATTCCATGAATGAAGCAAACTGACTGCATAACAAAAGTCTTGTTTGGCAAAACTCTTAATAATGTTTGCTGTGGCACAGAGGATTCTTAGGTACTGTATATGGAATCTAAAACTATTTTCTGGCTGGCCACAAGAGGGCATACAACCCTTTCGTTCAGGATCCGGATGTACTACAAATGCAGCTTTTACTATAACATTTGTCTTGACATCGATCATTAGGTTCAATCTTGCCCCAGGGCTTCAAGTGGCAAAACCTCTTGGTTTATTGCTAATATTTGAGAACAATGGCCAAACAGTGTACAGTAAAGGGAAACTCACTGTAGATCATGTTACTTTATCTGTGAATGAACGCAAGTTTCGGAGTTAGCGAGCAAGGCAGGAAGGATTAGGAAATATGCAGGACCCAAATGCATGGACTGTAATTATCACTGTTTACAAAACATAATTCTAAAGTAGTACTTAGGAATAAATTTGAATTAAACAAGGCAGAATAAACTAAATCACATGTTCTTATTAGCCCCATAGCTACAGCTACAGCCAATCTTTCTATTCAATCTGTTATATCTGATAATAACTGATAATATCTAAGTGTTACAAACATTTTCACTAGTTCATGAATGTGAAGCTTCCAGTAATAGCATGTTGTTCAATTTGCAAAGAACTGTATAGTAATCCAATAAAGGAAAATAAACTGAAGGGAATATTTTATTTCAGTTTCACCTAATCTTATGCATAGCCAGCTCTTAAAAATCATTGTTAGTATGATTTATTTTTATAATTTTGTGTAGTTTGCATATAATGGAACTTCTTGGGGAGCAAATAATGCAAATGTTTTTATTTTATCATGAGCACACAAAACAGCCTAGATGGAGAAGAGGCCAGGCTACATCTTCCATAAGAAACTACACTACTGGATTATACTCTGCTATACAACTCCGAACAAGACTTTTCTCATTTTTTTGCATCTGAAAAATTTGCCCCATCTTTTTATTTAAAAAATCAGCTCAATTAAAAATAAAGTGTTTTTTCATGTTAATGCAAAACACTTTATACTGGAAGACAAATGTTATCTCAGATATTTCTGTGGGAATATCTTACTTAGCTTGATATTATGTTGAAGATCATGTTTAACAATTATGTTATTTGTTATTGATGCTTTTAGGAACAGGAAAACCGGATATAAATGCTTTAAATAAAAATGAATTGCTGGATTTATTTATACATTTATTTATTTATTGGGCTTTAATACCTTCACAGTCATGGGACTCACAGCAGTTCAAAAATAAAATAAAATAAGCTACTGTACAGTTATATAATAATAATTATAAATCAGAAAAACATCCCTCATTTTAAAATTAGAGTTCTTCTTAAAGAACTATCCTATTTAAAAAAAAAAAACAACCCTTCAGAATAGCTCCTCTCTGACCTGCTTTAATGTCCAATGAAAGACTATTCCACAACATAGTGGAAAAAGTACCTCTTCTTAATCTGAGACTCCTTGATTTCATGATGGCAGACAACCACCAGCATTTTTCCCCGTGTTATTTATATCAAAAGAGTTTAAGGAGGATGGCTGATGATGCCTCTATGTAAAATCTTAGAGAACTTTATGGGTTAAAACCAACTCTTTACATTGAATCTGGAAATAAGCTGACAGTTACTAAGGGTCTGCAACACAGATCTACTAACATCAGTTAGGACATGAGCCATTACATTTTATTCCAACTGGAGTTTCAAAATTGTGTGCCTTTAGACAGCTTTCCTCAAAGCAGTAGTCCAAACAGGTGATGGTTACTATTATAAGGTCCTCTCCTGCAAATGTCTGTATATGTTCGATCTTGTTTACTTCAACCATGGTTTAGTCAATCAACAATTTTTTTTAGCTTGCATAACACACTGAACAATAAATTCATCATCATAACAAGCGGTTAGTTAAATTACAATTAGCAGTCCAGTGTATGGCATATGAACACTGCCTTGCTCACTTACACAAATTTCTTCACTGATTATACCCTATGCAAGTCTTTAATAACAGATATGCTTCTTAAAAGAGTTCACTTAGACTAGAAATTTAATACTGCTTTTTCTGAGGAAGTAATTGTCCTACTATGGTTTAATTGTTGACCAGCAGTGTTCCTGGAATATCTGAAGGTCAATTCAGGAAAATGAGCTATTTTCATTTCCTCGATTAAAGAAACCCAAAAATAAATATTTTTTTAAAAAAACAAAACACTTTTCTTCAAATTCCAAAGATAGATGAAGAGCAAGAGTTGTGTTACAAATCTTACCGAAACAAATATACAAGCTCTAGCTAGAAAAGTCAAGGGTTTTCCTGCGGAAACTAATGTGGTTAACAGACTTCAATAGTTAATTTGAATATGCAGGCACAAAGCCATTGACAAACATGAATAAATATCCTTTTTGTTTCAGTTTCTGTTCCTCTGGAGAACTCTTCAAAGAAAATAATACAAAACAGATTTAAAATTGATGCTGCACACTACTTATGTCTACCACTGAGATATAAACATAGTATCAGGTCTTTGGTTATTTGCTTCAGAATGAGTCATTTACAATAGAAGATAATGGCAACTGTAATTTAGCATTTATATCTAAGATGCATGAGACTTCACAAATAATATCTCACATAAAAGCAATAAATAAATAAATTAGTAATACCGCTTCACTGTTAGCCTTCTTTTTTTCTCACAAGAAAAAACTAATCAAGATTACTTGCCATAGAAGAAACTCAAAACTACAGATTTCTGGGCAGAAAGCAATCATGTTTTAATGCAGCAGTTGGGCATTTTAGTTTCTTGCCTTTTTCAAATGTCAATGAGTGAGAAGCTTAAAGGTTGCCAGGTACAGGAGTACATCAGTTGAGCCAATATCTAGTGCTCAAATGTGCATCTTCTAATGACATCAATTCCTACTATCCTTATAGTCACTGCTCTAGCCATACAGCTGGTCCACAACATTAAGGAGCAGTAGAGCCCAATTCAAAAGTATTCCCACTCCAGATTAGACTAGATCATAGGTCCTCAAACTACGGCCCACGGGCCGGATACGGCCCAGCGACCCAATGTATCTGGCCCGCAGAGTGGTGGGGTTCAGCCCCGCCCCTCACCCTGCCCCTTGCCCCTCTCCTCCCAGCCACTCTCTGCGTGGGTGGCTTTTCCCGGCTGACGGGTGCCCTGGGGAGGAGGTCCCTTGCCTACCGCAAGGCTGCGCCGCCCACATCGCCCCTTCTCCAGCTGTCGCCCTTATCTTCCACTGTCCAGCCACACTTCCCACTTCTGCTCATTTCAACAGTTCAATGCTCACCACACCGCTGCTGCTGCAAAGGTAAGGCCGAAGGGCGCGGGTGGGCAGGGCATGGCCCACGGGCGGAGGGTGTTGCCACCAGTGCAGCCACGTGCTCACGGGCTGGAGGGTGGGCGGGTAAGCAGCTGCAGCCGGCTTGTCCCACAGAAGAACCAACTTCAGGACATCTCTGCTAGCAGCCGCCCCCTTCTTCACATGGGATTGCCCAGCAACTTCACACGTGATCGCCCACTTAGGCCAGGGCGACTTTGGGGAAGAGCCAGGAGGGCTCTGATGCTGCCATCTCCCATGCACTCCCCTTCCTGCCGGGAAGAGAAAAGGCAGCGAAACTTGCAAGAGCGGAGATGGGAGAACAAAGCAAGCGAGTGAACCTTCAGCCTGCAGGCTGGCTTCTTTATTCCCCCTCGCTCCCAAGGAAAGCTCTCTGGAATGGCAGTGGCAGTACACGTGGCTGCGAGAGGAAGAGAGGCCGGATGAGACCCAGACGCTTTCTGGCTGCCCTTGTCACAGAAGCATCAACCCCGCACTTTCCCCTCTTTGCTAGCAGCTGCCCTGTTTTTCGCCCAGGAGTGAGAGAGAGCAGAGAGGAGAGAGCTTCTGTGACGAGGGGAGCTGGAAAGCATCTGGGTCTCACTCTCTTTCTCTCTCAGCCACTTGTGCTGCCGCTCTTGCAAGTTTCACTGCCTTTTCTCTTCCCACACGGCCCTCCTGATCTTTGAGACTGTGGTCAGGTCGGCGGCGGGGAGGGAAGGGAGCGTGTGAAAGATGGCGGCATCAGAAGCCTCCCTGGCTCTTCTCTGAAGCGCCAAATCTTGCTTGGGACGCTTGTGGTGGCATTTCAGACAGGATGGCGGGGGAGGCTAGCGGGGCTTCCCGGAACATCACCTGGCATGGCCGGCGGCAGGACTGACATGCGCGGGGAGGGAGCACGTGAAAGACGGCGGCGTCAGAAGCCTCCCTGGCTCTTCTCTGAAGCGCCTCGCCAAATCTTGCTTGGGACGCTTGTGGCGGCATTTCAGACAGGATGGCGGGGGGGATAGCGAGTCTTCCTGAAACACCACCTGGCATGGCCGGCGGCAGGACTGACACACGCGGGGAGGGAGGGGAGCGCGTGAAAGACGGCATCGTCAGAAGCCTCCCTGGCTCTTCCCTGAAGCGCCTCGCACCAGCCGAATCCCCTGCCCTGAATGCCGCCACTGCCGCTCACCGCCTTGCTCGGGATGCTCACCCTTCGCTGCCCAGTTCCGGTGGGGCGGGCAAAGTTTAATTATAATATCTGCCCCTGCGAAGTCCAAGGGGGAGCTGGAGTGGCAAGATCCCTTCCAGGAGGCCCTCGTAATAAAGAGGGCCTGTTGCCCCTACTTCGCCTGTCAGGTGGCAGCGAGGCAACGTCACCAGCAGGAACCCCCTCCCAACCTCTGGCCCTGTGGATGGCACCTCTGCTGTGGACGGGCTTGCACGGTGACGGCGGGAGCAGGAGCCCTGCACTAAAGGTGGTTTTCCTCCTCCCCGCTCAAGAAAAGGGTTTTGGCGCAGCATTCTGAAAAAGCAGCATTGTAGATTTTAAGTTTTCTTAATTGGAAAATGCGAGCACATCTCCCATGCTCCCCTATCCCTCTTCCTAGATTTCAGATTGAGGCTATGGGCTCCCCGATCAAGAGCGGGGCTGAGGGGAAGCCAGCCTTAATTTCAATAGCCAAATTCGGGGCTGGGATGGGGAGGGGGAGAGAGAGGCAGCGCTTTCTGGGAAGGCAGGCCAGTCTAGTAATTCCTCATTTTCCCTTCCCCCACCAATTGGGTCTCATGGCTGCTGCTTCAGCCACAATGAAACCTGTTATCTTGGCAAGGGAGCTATTGGGGAGGGGGCAGAGGAATCAAGCCCAGAGGAGAAGCACCCCTTTCCCTTATTGTCTGTTCTGGCACTGAGCAGCAGTGGAGGGAGAGCAAAAGGAGCCCGTGCTGGTTGGGGGACTTGGCCGGGGAACAGTCCCAAGTATGCGGGAGGTTGCTGCTGTGGGGTGCCTGTTTCCAGGTTCTGGAGTAGACATAAACCTGCTCCTTTGCCTCTCTAAGAAGGTCGAGCTCTTGGGCTGAGTCCCTTGCCTCCCACCCACCCAAAACAGGAAAGTCAATCAAAAGAGAAACATGCAAACAAAAGCAAATAAAACACCCCCAGGAGCAAAACAAATTAAATTTTAATTTGTGTGTATTGTTTAATGGACTGTTAAATTGGCCACGCCCACCTAGTCACATGATGTAGCCACGCCCACCCATTCACATGACCACCTAGCCACGCCCACCCAGCTGGTCTGGGCCCCCAACAGTCTGAGGGACCGTGAATTGGCCCCCTGTTTAAAAAGTTTGAGGACCCCTGCACTAGATGGTTAAAAGTACAATCTGGTTTTTGTTCTGTACAGCTCTACCTGTTTCCCAGTTACAGGGATATTGTAATGCTCAGTTAACTAAGTTTAATTCAGTTCAATAGCAGGAAAGCTCACTGAAGTTCCTGCTGTTTCTCAAACAACCGAACCTTTTGTTCTACCCTGTGCCGATTCTATCCCCAAAGCTACTGACTCTTGTTGGTTTTGACCTCTACACATTAATTGCCTTGGAGTTTGGGTATCTAGTCTGTTTCCTTCTTTCTCTCAATCACAGGATTCAATGGGCTCACATATCATGCTAAGACATTTAATGAATAAACTACAATAATTGAGTTCACACACTGAATGAAACCATAAACTAGAGTTTACAAGCAACAATGACTGGGTCCCACAAACTGAAAGCAAACAACCACATTAAGACTTAGTGTGATGTATGAATCAATCTCTGCCACTTAGTTCTAAGATCAATTTGCGGTTTGTGTAGCTCCAATCTCTTCTTTAAAAATGTCCCTATCTTATATTATTGTGAGAAATTTAGACATTCTCGTTGCTATGAAAAATGGCAACTCCTATTTTAATGTCTGTGATAGAAGAAAGTCAGTATGGTATAATGGTTAATCTATCCTCAGCCACTGAAACTCATGCGGGAATCTCTCTCTCTCTCTCTCTCTCTCTCTCTCTCTCTCTCTCT
>QLTV01003659.1:3303655-3318437 GCA_003457575.1 Thermophis baileyi
CTTCACAGAATTATTGTCACAGGTGGATGGGAAAAGATGGTTTGGACTGGGTAGAGGTTGGTCCAGATGATCCCCAATATAGAACTTTACATTCTATGTTTCTATACATGCCACAGTGTGCACCTGGACAAAAGAGAAGATATAAATCTAATGCATAAAATAAATATCTCAACCAATTAAAGACTTACAATCTCTACATAAATATTCTTCAAGTCCACTCTTGCTATATTGAAACAAAATACATATTTGAGTATAGTGTCAATCATATCTTAGAGAATAATCAGTGCATGTTCTATCTTATTTATTTATTTATTTATTTATTTATTTATCTTGTAGTTCAATATATTATGCAAAGTCAGAACATTGGGTTAATCAAAGTTAAGTTGATAGAAACATGTCATAACATTTGAAGGGATGGTTTCAGGTAATGGGATGTACTGTATCTCTCTGCAGAAAAACCTGTGGCTGTTGTGCCTAAATCAGCTTGCTATCAGTGAAAGGAGGAGGAGTTTGACAACACATGTTGTCCAGTTGCAGGGTAATGCTGTTGAGAAAAAGAACCAACCTCTAACACATCATCTGCAGAAGCAGACAACACACAGTGCGAGCATTCACAAACAAACAAGACCAAAGGGCAAAAGGAGGAATAGGATGAACAATGAACGAATTACACAAATCAGTGATTCTAATTTTACTTTCACTGGGTCAGTAGGCTGAAATCAATATCCCTGTTAGGTACTCAATAAGATACGTGCTAGCTTCTACATTTTCCATGCTGTTATCTGACAGATATAGTATCAGTAAAGCATCTAATATTTATATCTATAATCTATCTATCATCTATCTATCTATCTATCTATCTATCTATCTATCTATCTATCTATCTATCTATCTATCTATCTATCTAATCATCCCTCTCTCTCCCCCCCACCCTCTCATTTTGCTTGCATTTTTCACCATAGAAAGTACTTTTTCCTTTATCCATATCCAGGGGTAGGCTTCAAAAATTTTAGCAAGGGGTTCTCTGCCCGTTTGCTAGATGGGCGTGGCCATGGTGGGCGTGGCCTAGTCAGCCTCCTGCACCACGGGGGGTGGGCGTTTTTGCCCTCCCCAGGCTCCAGAGGCTTTCCTCGAGCCTCCGGGAGGGCGAAAACAGCCTCCCCAGGCTCCGGAGGCCCTCCGGAGGCCGGAAATGGGCCCGTTTCTGGCCTTCCCGAACTTCCGGTAGACCCGTATTTCCCTCCCTGAGCCTCCACGCGTGCCCTGCACTTACCTGCATCCAAAATGGGCCGCGTGGGGACTCCTGGGAGGGGCGGGGTGGGCGGGGCCAGCCAGGAGTGGGATTTGGGGGTTCTCCGAACTGCACAGAATCTTAGCTAGAGGTTCTCCCGAACCCCTGCGCACCCCCAGCAGCCCACCCATGTCCATATCACTCCCCTTTTCTTTTCTTTTTTTACAGATTACTCTATATATCAGAAATAGAAAATAAAATTGAGATGTACGACCAGATTCTTCTGCATGCCTCTGCTCTCTTGAGGTGGCCAAATTTGTAGATGTTCAAAATCAAAGTTTTGACACATGATACTCCATGGGTCTTGTACTTGATCACATGGTGAATCAGAACCTTTTGCAATGCTAAATAATGACTTGAGCCTGGCTTCTCAGTTTCAGTATCTGATCCATTTTAGCACAGATAATAGGTTTCTTTTTTTTAAAAAAAAAGATACCTTCTTGTTTTATTCGAAGTAGGACTTTAACACTAATCATTTAAAAGAAGTAGTAGGTTATAAATCTTGAAGTAACAACCAGAATTGGAACAAATGGGAGAACAATTACAGTATAATTGCAGCTAGAACATCAAGAGTTTCCATAACTATGAGATTAATACAAGAACTAATGTAGTGTAGAGATGGAGGTCATTTGGAGGTTATGTGCAGCAAACTGCCTACCTCAGAAGGGCAAGTACCTACATGATCTCACCCAGTTTGCATGATTTCACCCCATTTACATCGCCTGGATGAAGCAGGGCACTATCTCTGGCTGGTATGCAATCTCATCTAGGTTGTATTAACAGGATGTAGGATGTTCTTAAGGATTGATTGGCAAGGAGAATTCTTTGCTACAGAAAACGAATTGCAGGGATGCTTACTTTCAAGTTCCTGAAGTGAGTGCTTCCTTCAGAGGAATGGGAAGAAGAATAGCTGCAAAGTAATGTAATTAGATAAAGACATTGTACTTGGATCAGGGAGACCTATGTTCAAGTTCCATAAGACTATGCAATTTTGGGTCAATAACTCTGTCTCAGACTAACCCAATGTACCTTATATGATTTTGCTGTGGAGACAAAATTAAGGTCAGCTCTTCTATAAATTCTCCTGAACTCTCAGGGAAAAAGGTAAAATATAAAACCAATAGCACTTAGATAATACATTTAAAAGAACTGTGATTGTATTAAGTATGAGTATCTGTTGTGGTGAAAACACAGCTAAGTTGGTAGCTATCTACAATCCCTTATCAACTACAATTTTACCAGGCTTGTACATTGTATTAAGCCATGGTACTCAAGCACAGTTTATGGTGTAAATCACAACTGATCATAAATCATGGTTTTAAAAAATGATCCTGAATAAAACTAAAGTAGGTAATAGTTTAGTGCAGTATATAAGGCCAATCTACCTTTCTCTTTATGCTCTTGCAATTGAATGTCATGCATTCATCACACTTAAGGAGGTCACAGTGGTACAGGTAGTCCTCAACTTACAACTTACAAGTTCGTTTAGTGACCGTTCAAAGTTACAACAGCACTGAAAAATGTGATTTATGACCATTTTTTACACTAATGACTGTTGTATGTATCCCTATGGTCATGTGATGAAAATTCAGATGCTTGGCAACTGGTTCATATTTATGACAGTTGAAGAGTCCCGGGGTCATGTGATCACGTTTTGCAATCTTCTGACAAGCAAAGTCAGTGGAGAAGCCAGATTCACTTAACAACCATGTTACCAACTTAACTGTAGTGATTCACTTAACAACTGTGGCAAGAAAAGTCATAAAATGGGGCAAAATTCACTTAACAAATTTCTCACTTAGCAACATAAATTTTGGGATCCATTGTGGCCGTAAATTGAGGACTATCTGTAAATGTTGGGGAGATTATATTTCATGCTTTGCTTCTGAAAATCTTAGATTGAAGTTTTTAAAATAACTATTAAACCAAATTACAATTCTATAATGAAAAAATAATGGTCACTTAACTAAAACCAGAGACTAAGTAGTATATATCATCATCTAGTTGTTTCAAAGATGCACTAAAGCATTACAAACCTAATTTGTGGAAGTCATGCATTTCTGGATAGATATTCAAGCAAAAAAAGAGGAAAAAAGTGCACTGGAGATATACGAATCCCCAAATACCACTTGCTAATTACTATATAAATTAATACCAAGGTGGTGTTTATATATTGACATCAACTGCAACGGTGTGCTGCAGTAGATGTTAATGCATTTGAAAAGCTGCATTGTGCGCTTTAAAATATGATGTTTCTGATGCATCAGCATAATTCATGCTTTTTCAGGACTTTTTTTCTGGAAGCACTCCAATAGTGTACACACACACACACACACACACACACACACACACACACACACACACACACACACACACACACACACACACACACACACACACCCTTCAATTTGCTGAATAGAATTGCCCCTGAAAAGCAGCACACGTATATTGAAATCTAACTTGGAACTAAATCCAGCAAGCCTTTATCAGCAATACTTGGGAAGATCCTGGCACATGCCAGAATAAAAACTCAAGACAAAAATTTCATTGAAAGCACAGCCAGACTGCAGGTTATCTCTCTTTAAGCCTTTTCTCCACTCTGCTATAAGCATGTTACAATACTACAAATCATTACACATCTTAAAGTGGCCAAGTTTAAAAAACATTGAGATGCAACTTGTAATTATTTGAAGATGGGGCAGGTTTTTTTGTTTAACATACTGCATAGTAACAGGTCTCAAAGCAGAATAAGCTTTTCTTCTTCTCCCTCCATGTATTTTGTATCACAAACAGTAGTTTAAACAACAGTTTAAATTTATTTATCAATGTGGGCACTCATACTAAATTCAACAGTAATTTTCAAGTAAAAAGCAGTGAAATACTTTCAAATTTTCATGAGAACACTAATGGAGAAGAGTGAAAATTGCTAAAATATATTATTTCGAATATGTATAATATCCAGCACACTAAATGGCAATAGAAACTAAGTGGTCTAAAATAATATTGATTGGCAATAACAGCATTATTAAATATTTATATTATTGCAGTGCTTATAGGATCGTTTACAAATTGTCCCTTTGATCCGCTGATACATCCATATTTCCTAATTTGAACTCTGATCAGCCACATTAAGACAAATCTTGGAGTGCCAGTGGTGGGATTCAAATAATTTAACAACCGGTTCTCTGCCCTAATGACCGGCTGGGTGGGCGTAGCCATGGTGGGTGTGGCCTTGGTGGGTGTGGCCAGGGTGTGTGACAGGCAGCACTCGGCCTCCTGCACCCCCTGGGAGCAAAAGCAGGCCGCAGGGGGGCACGCTGCCCCCCGCCCCCCCGTTTTGGGCCTAGTAGGCCTCCCTGCACTTACCCGGGAGCCAAAACGGGCACATGGGGACTCCTGGAAGGGGCTGGGAGGGGCCAGCCAGCAATTTAACAACCGGTTCGGCCGAAGTGGTGAAAACCGGTTGATTCCCACCACTGATTGTAAACCATATTAAATAAACTGGCTGGATGTGCCACGTATCTCGGGCTTCAACAGTGCAAGGCAAGAAAAGCAGAGAGCCAAGTGAATAACGTACCATGACAGCAACTAATCCTGGGTTTTGATCTTGCAGATTTGAGGATGGTCGTAACAATATACCTGCAGCTTAATTTAACATCTGGACTATTTGTGTTACATCATTGTAACAATTATACAGAAGCAGCCACATATCAGCACATGGCATTTTATTTTATAAATGCCAAGGGTTGGCTGCCCTAGAATACTGATTTGAGGTGATGGAGACTTAAGAGGAATGCCATGTTTGAAAAGTGGAACCACCACAATTTTCCACAATGCACCTGAGTCCATACAGTACTACTTTACAAGCAAGCATCATGGGTAGGGCTGTGCAGGCTTCTAAAATGATTTGAAAGACAATGTACAAAAATGTAAGCAAAGTAACTTTTAAATACAGCTATATCTGTTTTCAGAAAACTTGAAAACAGTCACATCTTTCTCTTTCTTTCTTTCTTTCTTTCTTTCTTTCTTTCTTTCTTTCTTTCTCTTTCTTTTCCTCCCCCTCTCTCTCTCTCTCTCTCTCTCTTTCCTTCTTTCTTTCTTTCCTTCCTTCTTTCTTTCTGTTTCTTTCTTTCTCTTTCTTTCGCATATGGCAAAAATATTAAAAAGCACATCACAATTACATTCTCAATGAGCAAATATGAAAATATTTATTCTATTTACAAAGCCAAAGATAGACTATTTATATAGTCAATACATAACAGAGTTGCATACAGAAAGTCTCTGGGGTTCTCCCTGATATTCACTCAGAGGGCACTGTTCCACAATATGTCACACTATCTGCTTTGGAATATCACAGCTACATTCCAACATTCCATATGTATAGTCACATCTATTTTAAAGAGAGTATTGCTTACCAGTTTACCCAAACATAAATAAGACATTTTATTGTTCATTCAATAAAACATGGTTAAGTAAACCACAGCTTAGTGCAATGGTTGAGTCTGGTCACTAAGCCTTTCTGTCTGATTTCACTGCTAATTTTCCCTCTTTCTTTGGGGCAGCTGCTTATCTCCTATTAGGAAAATGCCAGAAAGCTCCCCTCCCCCCAAGTTCTAGGGCTGGTTTGCTTAAGTTAAATAGATGACTGACAAAATAATACAATAAACTTCCTCTGGGACCAAACTATATACCATGTGGAACATTTCTAGTCATAACGTCCAATGTTTTCATTTAAATTTAAAATCAATTGTTGGGATGATTCTAAATTTGATTTGAAATGAGGCACAAAGAGATCCTTAGAATGGAAGGTTTGATCCTAACCTAAGTAAAAAAAATTATCCTTATGCTCTATGAATATATGTGAGTTGCCAAATATAAAACTATCTTCATCTGATACAATAAGATCTACACTAAATATTGCCCCTATAAGTTGCTTCTTTGCTTACTAAAATTTATTTCAAGGTCCCAATTTGCGTTATTTGCTTGTCTGTTTTATGCTGACATCAGAGTAATGGTGGTGGGTGTTGATCTTCAGAAAATTAATAAAGCCAACCGTTTAAAAGCAATACCTGAAAACATTAAAAACAATGCTCCAATTTTTTTTAAGAAAATAAAAATAAATAAATAACTAGCAAAGTTAAAGATTGTTTGGTCTTGGAGTAGCTATTATTCTATAAATATCTTTATAGTAATGGGTTTTCAGAGTCAGGCACACTTCTTTCAAGCTAAAGAAATGTAATTTCATAGCAATTATGTTCAGAAACCACTTTCAAGCTTCTATTATATGTTAAACATATTATAAACTTTTATATAAAGCAAGATTAGTTATTTTAAGCTAATAAGAGTTACAAAACATTATTTCTTTACAGCTCATGAACAAAAGCAAGACTATAATTTTTTTACCAAGTTGCTTTTCTAATTTTGAATATTTTGTGTGTTCCTTTCTATTGTATGCATATTATCAGACATGACACTATGAAGAATTCAGATAAATATCACGCTTCAAATATTCATACTCAGCAGCTGAACAAAACCATACTGTGAACTTTCCCCTATCACTATTACACAGACTTCAGTTCACTGTTAAAGTGTTGCCCTACTAACCTTTGGATATCAGGATTCCTCTACATGTACAATAAACACAGGGCTGGTACCATGCATCAAAATACATATTCATACCCTGTTTTCCCCAAAATAAGACATTCCCTGATAATAAGCCCAATCGGGCTTTTGAGTGCATGGCAATAAGGCCAAGCGCTTATTTCAGGGTTCAAAAAAATATAAGACAGGGTCTTATTTTCGGGGAAACACGGTAGTTATATCTGCATTGATAACCAACAAAAGAGTAATAGAATCCAGACAAAGAGGAGCCTTGAAAAAGTCCATATACACAATGCAGATGGGATTACAGCCGTGGTGGCGCAGTAGTTAGAATGCAGTATTGTAGGCTACTTCTGTTGACTGCTGGCTGCCTGCAGTTTGGCAGTTTGAGTCTCACCGACTCGAGGTTGACTCAGCCTTCTATCCTTCCGAGGTCGGTAAAATGAGGACTCAGATTGTTGGGGGCAATATGCTGACTCTGTAAACCGCTTAGAGAGGGCTGTAAAGTGCTGTGAAGCGGTACATAAGTCTAAGTGCTATTGCTATTGGTATTAAAGACATGGATGCCAGAATCTGGATCCAGCTGCTATTTACAAATTCTTCCCGTGAATGCAGTAGAGCCCTAAAATTTAAAAAGAAAACTTTCCAAAAGCTATCTCCACATAGGGCAACAAGTTGATATCAGAGAATATGTAAGCTAATTTGCACTGAAATGCAGTGGAGGCAAAGGAGCTAAATCAACTATTTAGTTGATTAAATTAATAAATTATATGAAGAGCGGTTGCAGGAACTGGGCATGGATACTCTAGCGAAGAGAAGGACCAGGAGAGACATGATAGCAGTGTTCCAATATTTGAGGGGCTGCCACAGAGAGGAGGGGGTCAAGCTATTCTCCAAAGCGACTGAAGGACAGACAAGGAATAATGGATGGAAACTGATCAAGGAGAGATTCAACCTAGAAATAAGGAGGAACTTTCTGACAGTGAGAACAATCAACCAATGGAACAGCTTGCCTTCAGAAGTTGTGGGAGCTTCATCACTTGAGACTTTCAAGAAGAGATTGGACTGCCATTTGTCAGAAATGGTGTATGGTCTCCTGTTTGAGCAGGAGGTTGGACTAGATGACCTACAAGGTCCCTTCCAACTCTGTTAATCTAAAAATCTAAAAAACTAGAAAGTCACCAAGTTAGGACACAATTGGGAGGTTGTACATATAGAAGCAGCACATATAGAAAACTCTACACCTTCTTTTCTTCATGGCCAGCCTACATCTTTTAAAGACCAGTGACCAATAATTTTTATACTTTATTCAACACTTAATTCAGTCACTGCATTTATATGTCACCATTTCTATGCCACCCTTTAATTGAGACATCAAGGCAGTGTAGATATTCAACAATACAACTCCATTGGACACTCCTGCCCCGTCCCGTCCCCATTTTTTACAATAGATAGAAAATTGGGAGATAAAATCACTCCCTAAACAAAGCTCTATGTAACACTGCCTTCTGGAAAGAAACGTGGGTATCTAATTACACAGACTCCATTCTTCAGTCTTATGGCATCAAAACTCCAAGTCATACATGGAAAAACACTTTTTGGAAAAAATAATATTCATTGTCAATATGCCATAAGAATCACCCTGAACATCAATGGCAGTGAAGCAGTTTATACCAATGTCTTTTATGCAGATGAAATAAGAAATCTAATAATTGATTATAGAATATAGAGCCAGCAAACTCTGCCATATCACATTTACCCATTCAGAATTAATTCAGCTCTGGACTGCATGTACATCTCTAAATCAGTGGCATTGCCACAGGAACTCACACATCCCCATAATACACTAACATCTTTGTGGTGGCTTGGAACAATAATTACTCAGCTAACAATATTCTCTCAGTTCTGATTCCAAAAGCTCTTTTCACTACTTGAAGAACATTGATGACATCTTTATTATCCGGGTTAATGGCAGAAGGCCCTGGTGAAGTTCCATCAAGATTGTAGTAACTTTCACCGCAATTTCAACTGAAGACTGCAGGAAATACATGTGTACCTCTACATAATTGATAAATAAGTACAATGTTAAACTGGAATCTTACTTAGTTTTGTATGTATTTATATGCTTATGGCTTTCATAAAGTTATTACCCATAGCCAAGCTTTTCAGTGAAGTGATATCTATTCAGAGATGCTGAATAGAGATTCATAATCCAGAAATTTAAAATTCCACTTCAGGGGCCTTAGTGTTAGGCCTCTAAATGCTCACAAAGAATCTGTTTTGTCCACTTATAAACATTTAGGGCCATAGCCTGCAGCAGCCTTAGATGTTGGTTTTGTCATCAAGTCATTTGTTAACACTACAGGTAGTCCTCAACTTACAACCATTCATTTAGTGAATGAAGTTACAACAGCATTGGAAACAATAACTTTTTCACACTTATAACCACTGCAGCATCCGCATGGCCACGTGATCAAAATTCAGATGCTTGGCAATTGGCATGTATTATTAATAATATCAACTTCCAGTCAGTATTGGTTGAATAGGTTCTTCATGAAATTAGAGAGAAACATTAAGTAAGGTGCCACAAGGGATTAGCTTTGGGCTTCAACTATAAGGTCAGCTTGTTATAAAACAAAGAACCAGCCTTTTCAGCGCCTTTCTTATTTCAAAGAATTTCAAATTCTACTACTCAGAATTTCCTCAAAGGAGAAGAATGCTAAAATCTATTTTCATTTTAAAGTGTGTGACCAGTTGAAACAATCAAACAAACTGGAAATAGCAGATAGTTAAGTGTTTAGGATCCAAAGAGGTTGACCAGTGGAAGTTCCTGTGCTCTACAGTGTACATGTATACTGTAGGTGTTAATTAGGGAGGGCTTTTTTTTTCTTTTTTAAGTTGTTGTTTTTTTTTTTTTGCCTGAGGGCTTGTATGCATATGTATTTGTTATTTCTGTAAGTACATTCTTATTTCTCCAAACCTCAATGAGGTTGTTTTATTTACTGTATAGTATTTTGTTGGCAAATACATGATTTGGCTTGAGGCTCAGATCCCAATACATTCTCTATGTACATTTAACATTAGTAACACTTTTTTTTTTTTGCTTTTATTAGATCAGACTATTTGTCTATCTAGCCTAATATTGTCTCATCTAGCCATAGGCAGACAATTTTATGCTGAATAGACAAATAGCCTGATCTAATATAACCTGAACTTGCCATTCTTAAGTCTGGAAATATATAGCCTTTATATATATGTCCAATGTACCCTTTTTTTGAGAGAGAGAGCAAAAATTAGATTTCCTGGACTTTAGAATCTGAAATCTGAGAAAACAGTTTATACTCTCAGGATTGTTGGAGTTTTCCATTAACTTGGCCGTGTCTCATATGAACCATGTGAAAAAGAAATGCCTACTGTTGTCATGGTGCCATCTGTCCCCCTCATTATATAGCCCCCTTCTTAATGGATTAGGTGTCTGCGGAAAAGGAGTGGGATCTTGCCCTCTCAACATTTCTGAATGGCAGCTCCCAACATTCCTCATCACTGGCTATACTGGCTGGGGCTGCTGTAAAGTGTGGAACAGCAACATTTGGAGGACCTCAGATTCCATATCCAAATCCTAGAGTTTTGTGAATGTCTGCCACCAGGTCTCAGAAATTAACCTTAAATTCCTCCTATCCATTTCTGTATAAAGAACTCTATGTGTGCGAAAAGAAGCTGGTCCGATAGCTAGTATAACATGCTTAGTTTCTCTAGATTAAATGCTTGAACACCATTTTAGACAGCCTCCCAGAGCTGCCTGCATATTATCTCTAGCCCTACTCACATGTCAAATGCAGTTAACTGAAATGCACCCCCCCCCAAAAAGCCTCTTTCTACATGCTGTCAGAAAGATTCATTGGGGGGGGCATGCCTCGAAGTTCAGTTTCTAGATGGCTGCCAATAGGAAAGAAATAAACCATTTGATTCACAGCCTCACAATATCTCAGTGTCCTTAACATCAATGGATGCACTGCTTCAGGAGCAAGGATTCCCCTGGAAAATTTCCAAAATATACTGCAAACAACCATACCGAGAATCCCCGATCTTGGCGATCTTATATACTTGAAAATAAGTTCAAATATTGGAAAAATGCTCCCTGCATTCTCAACAGCCCTTCAAGCGATTTCCATAACTATACATTTTTAGGGGAAAGCTGAAAGAAGACGGGAATTCTCATATCTTAATGTGCTGCAACTATAGTGTGGTTTAATTTACTCACTATATATGGAGACTTCCCTTTTAAACAATGCAGTAATGAAGTAATGTGGAACAAATGCTAAATGCTTCAATGTTAAGTAGTACATCATCTCACTATGATGAGCTGGACAATTTTTCCTGGTTCTACCATGTGTTACTAGGCTCCACGTTTTCTTCTTCTCTGTTGTTCTCTGCCATTAAGTTCATGTTTATAATACCAATGTGGATGGTGGGAAGGTTTGGTATGAGGACACACATATATTTATCAGAGTTATGAAAAATGACCGAAACTCAGATATTTATAGACAAAATTCATGGAATAAATTACCACTGTGCATATTATTTAGAAGCCTTTGTTCTGAAGTGTAAATCTTGTTGCTATTTATTAGCCTTTACCTAATAATGTACCGTGCATTTAGAAAGTATTCATGCCCCCTTCACTTTTGTCAATTTTGTTATGTGGCAGCCTGATTCTACAGTTGTTGAAATTCATTTTTTTCTGATTAATCTACACTCAGTACCCCATAATGACAAGGTGAAAATGGAATCTTAGAAATGTCTGTAAATTTATTAAAAAGAAAAAACTGAAATAGCACATTCAGACCCTTCACTCAGTACTTTGTTGAAGCACCTTTGGCAGTAATTACAGCCTCGAGTCTTTTTGGGCATGACGCGACAAGCTTTGCACACCTAGCTTGGGGGATTTTCTGCCATTCTTCCTTGCAAATCCTCTCAAGCTCAATCAGGTTGGATGGTGACCATTGGTGGACAGCCATTTTCAGATCCCTCCAGAGATGTTCAATAGAATTCAAGTCAGGGCTCTGGCTGGGCCACTCTAGGACATTCACAGTGTTGTCCCTAAGCCACTCCTGCGTTGTCTTGGCTGTGTGCTTAGGATTGTTGTCATATTGGAAAGTGAACCTTCGGTCAGTCTGAGGTCCTGAGCACTGTGGAACAGGTTTTATTTGAGGATATCCCTGTACTTTGCTCCATTCAGCTTTCCCTCAACCTTGACCAGTCTCCCAGTCCCTGCTGCTGAAAAACAACCCCACAGCATGATGCTGCCACCACATCATGCTTTACTGTTGGGATGATATTGGGCAGGTGATAAGCGGTGCTTGGTTTCCTCCAGACATAACATTTAGAATTGAGGCCAAACAGTTCAGTCTTGGTTTCATCAGACCAGAGAATCTTCTTTCTCACAGTCTGAGAGTCCTTCAGGTGCTGTTTTGCAAACTCCAAGTGGGCTCTCATGTGTTTTGCACTGAGGAGAGGCTTCCATCTAGCCAGTCTGCCATAAAGGCCAGATCGATGGAGGGCTGCAATGGTGGTTGTCCTTCTGGAACTCTATCCCATCTCCATACAGGACCTCTGGAGCTCAGTCAGAGTGACCATCAGGTTCTTGGTCAACTCTCTTATTAAAACCCTTCTCTCCCAATTGCTCAATTTGACCGGGTGACCAGCTCTTGGAAGGGTCCTGGTTGTGCCAAACTTCTTCCTTTTGAGAATTATGGAGGCCACTGTGCTCTTAGAAACCTTCAGTACAGCAGAAATTTTATTGTAACCTTCCACAGATCTGTACCTTGCAATAATAGCACTAGCACTAGCACTTAGATTTATATACCGCTTTACAGTGCTTTACAGCCATAATCCTGGCTCTGAGCTCTGCATTCAGTTCCTTTGACCTCATATGCATTTTCAGCTGTGAGGTCTTCTATAGAGAGGTGTGTGCCTTTCCAAATCATGTCCAATCAATTTAATTGACCACAGGTGGACTCCAATCAAGGTGTAGAAACATGTCAGCAACTATCAAGAGAAATGGGAGGCACCAGAGCTAAATTTCAAGTGTTGTTGCAAAGGTTCTGAATACTTATATCAGTGTGATATTTCAATTTTTTCTTTTTAACAAATTTACAGACATTTCTAAAATTCTGTATTCACTTTGTCATTATGGGATACTGAGTGTAGATTAATGAGAAAAAAATGAATTTCAACAACTGTAGAATCAGGCTCCAGCATAACAAAAGTGACAAAAGTGAAAGGAGTCTGAATACTTTCTGAATCACTGTATATTGGTTATTATATTGATATATAATGAACAGTAATGGCAGATATTTGCTGGGAAAATTCTGTGTCCTGGGAATTAGGTTGTATCATTTGGCGGGTTTAAGTTAATTTATAAAAGAGGAGGCATGGTTTAAGTCAGCGGTTCTCAACCTATGGGTCGCGACCCCTTTGGGGGTCGAACGACCATTTCACAGGGGTCGCCACGTGCGTTAGCCCGCCATCTTGGTGCCACTGTCACTCGCAGGGGTGAAATGCTCCCAGTTCGGCCGTGCCTGCGGGTCGCCGGACAGCCGATAGCGACAGAAGCGGGAGACTTCGTCCACCCACCTGGACGCCACCATTTGGGTTCTTTTACCACCTGTGCATGCGCAGAACGCTTTGCGCATGCGCAGAGGGTAAAAGAACCCAAATGGCGGCGTCCGGGTGAAGTCTCCCGCTTCCCGCTCTCGCTATCAGCTGTCTGGTGACCCGCAGGCAAGCCCGAACCGGGAGCACTTCACCCCTGGTGCTATGCCCCCTTTGTCACCTCATCCCACGCGGGGAAGGGGCTGGGGTTGCGGCGGCGGGGGGGTCGCGGCGGCGGCGGGGGGTCGCGGCATTAGAAAGGTTGAGAACCGCTGCATTAGAACAAAAAGAAACTAATGTTCCCAATTGGAAAACTGGGCTTGGTGCACTAAAGACATTTGTCAATAAAATGTTACTTAGGAGGAATCCCACAAGAGTATTGCTTTTCTCTTTACTCTCATCCTTATCTACTCTAAAAGATATGCAAAAGACCAAAGACCACATGTCTTTCTTGATCACATGAACTAAATAAGTATATCTGGAAAATATCAGATTGATACACCAAATATTTGATATATCAAATTGGATTTATTTGCTGAGTCATCTAGCTTTTATTGGGTTAGTTGTGTGGCATATAACAACCACATTTCATTACAGGTAAATAATGTAATAAATACCGTAATCTGAATTTTTTTACATTCTCATCAACAAAGCTCACAATGATTTTTAGATCAAATAGTTGGTCAAGTTCTGTATTTTATTTTTGCCTTCTGTATAGGAGTATATCAAAGCTAAAGAAGCATTAAATAACCAAGTGTTCGCATCTGAACGGCACCAAAATTGTGTATCCTTCTTGTTAAAATGAACTCCACTGATGAATCAGCTAAAACTTTAAAATTTTTGTAAAAAGGCTCTGAAGTGGTAGAAGAATAATATATTTATTATTTCTGGCAAGTGACTGAAACTCTACAGGGATGCCTTTCTTCCTATGGCTAACAGTCCGAGGGCTAAATTAGAAATGTCAACAGATGTTGGTAGACAACAGGTAGTAGGTAACATGATCACACTTTGCACAATACAAAGCTGCAAACATTTCTTGGCTTCCCTGTAATATTTACTTTTTGGTAAATGTTTCTTCCCATCTGGTATATACTTACCGTATATTTAAACAATGTGTGAATGTACTTTCACTCTTTTAATTATAATTAGTGAAAAATCATGGAACTATAGCTGGGGAATTCTGGGAGCTGAAGTCCACACATCTTAAAGTTGGCAAGGTTGAGAAACACTGCAAAAATC
>QLTV01003659.1:3318894-3357603 GCA_003457575.1 Thermophis baileyi
TTAACAAATTTACAGACATTTCTAAACTTCTGTTTTCACTTTGTCATTATGGGATACTGAGTGTAGATTAATGAGAAAAAAATGAATTTCAACAACTGTAGAATCAGGCTCCAGCATAACAAAAGTGACAAAAGTGAAAGGAGTCTGAATACTTTCTGAATCACTGTATATTGGTTATTATATTGATATATAATGAACAGTAATGGCAGATATTTGCTGGGAAAATTCTGTGTCCTGGGAATTAGGTTGTATCATTTGGCGGGTTTAAGTTAATTTATAAAAGAGGAGGCATGGTTTAAGTCAGCGGTTCTCAACCTATGGGTCGCGACCCCTTTGGGGGTCGAACGACCATTTCACAGGGGTCGCCACGTGCGTTAGCCCGCCATCTTGGTGCCACTGTCACTCGCAGGGGTGAAATGCTCCCAGTTCGGCCGTGCCTGCGGGTCGCCGGACAGCCGATAGCGACAGAAGCGGGAGACTTCGTCCACCCACCTGGACGCCACCATTTGGGTTCTTTTACCACCTGTGCATGCGCAGAACGCTTTGCGCATGCGCAGAGGGTAAAAGAACCCAAATGGCGGCGTCCGGGTGAAGTCTCCCGCTTCCCGCTCTCGCTATCAGCTGTCTGGTGACCCGCAGGCAAGCCCGAACCGGGAGCACTTCACCCCTGGTGCTATGCCCCCTTTGTCACCTCATCCCACGCGGGGAAGGGGCTGGGGTTGCGGCGGCGGGGGGGTCGCGGCGGCGGCGGGGGGGCGCGGCATTAGAAAGGTTGAGAACCACTGGTTTAAGTACTTAAATTGGTAGTATTCTATTTGAAAATTGCATGAATGTGTATGTCCTGTTTTAACAAATCAACAGGAATCTCTCACATCAATTAAACTGCATTTAAAGGAATCTTAAATTCATGTTTATGAGGGTGCTAGGAATATATATATATTCCTATTTATATATATATATATAAACAAGTACTAGAAGCTACTTGGATAAGTGGAAAATGTTTCAAAACAAAAACAAGACCAGTTGCCATGAGTCAAATTCCAAACAATTCTACCTCGATGACCGAGAATTTTCACTGACATCTACTAGAATATATTTGATGTCTTCATTCCAAGTGTTTAAGGGTCTGAATATATGCTAGATTTCTATCTTGACTATATTCTTCTAAAGAAATGGTTGGTTTTTTTCTATTTATTTTCTTTTGTGACAGCCTAAGTCCTTTTCCTGTTTCCAGCTGAACATCCTTACTTCCCCTTATGGGGTCAATTGCACATATGTCCAAGATCTGTGGACTTCAACTCCCAGAATTCTACTGTCAGTCATGATTGGACACTCCGGTGTAGGGTATCAATGTCTTTGGCATGCCACCACTTCACAAACATAATAAAAGTTGCTTAGTAATCCCTACAAATATTTTTTTCAGGTAAGCATAGCTGCAGCCTGCTCCAAAACCTTTGCTGGCATTCAGAATTCCATAATCCTCAAATTGAATTGTAAAATGGATTCAGCAAATCAGGCTTCAAAAATGCATTTTGCACTAGTGAAAGAAACTATTCCATTCAATGGGACCAATGATATTAATACATTATCATGCAGGAATGTTCTTAAAATCTGCAAGCTCATGACTTCCCTAATCTGCTATTCTGCATAAGTACAGAGAAGGCGACTCTCTAAATTTTCCACCAACATGGTATATTCTGGAGCAGGAGTCCCCAAACTTGGCAACTTTAAGACTTGTGGACTTCAACTCCCAGAATTCCACAAGTCTTAAAGTTGCCAAGTTTGAAGACCTCTGTTCTGGTGAGATTCAGATAGCGACAGCCTTGAATGTCATTTGGTGGTGCTGTCATCAACCGTCTACTGTGCTGGGGGCTCCAGGGAAACCTTCAAATAGCTCAAAATAAGCATATTTGGAAGGTGCCATTAAGGAAATTCAGTACTGCACATCTACCCAGATTCTGGATGCACAGACTGTAGTCAGTTGTAGTTTAGCCAGTTTATTGAAGAAATTACAAACGACAATGAGGAAGACCAAAGCCAGAAACCATGATTTACAAACAATAGCTCATCAAAAGAATAGTAAAAATCAGGTCAGATAAGTTAGACATGCTCCTAGTGAATGGACCTAGTCCATTCCCCTAAATATTGCCATCTAATGGGAGCTAGGAAGCGTGCCTTTTCTGTGGCAGCTCCTGTCCTCTAGAACACTATGCCCCCCTCATCTCAAAAGTTTGGCAGCCCTCTACTCTCTTAGCCTTCCACAAAGCTTGAAGATCTGGTCCCAGACCACCCCCCACCCCACCAGGCATTGGGATAAGATTGGATAATTGCAAGTTTGAAATTTGACTTGGCACTAGGTCTTTGTTATTCTCAATGTTTTAATGTGTTAATCTGTTTAATTTTATAGTTTTAATGTAATTTTATGTGTTGTTTTAACTTTTGATTAGGAGCCGCCCAGAGCTGGTTAGAAGGTAGGTGGCTATATAAATGTTTTAAATAAATAGTGTGAAATTTCTGCCTTCAACTGAAACAATTTACAATCCCATTCTTTTAAAGAATAAAAATGGAGAAAAATATTTCATTCATTTAAGGTTCAACTTGTTCCCCCTTTGTTCATTTTTGCTGGCATGCCAGCAAAGGATACTTCAGTGGTGTTCAGAATCCAATATTCTATGTTCACTGAGGGTATCAAAATCCTACATCAAGTAGGATTAAGAATAGCTCTGGACTGACAATGAACTTTCAGAGTTTATATAATCTTGTCTCTTTGGGGAGAAGGAATAAGGGAGAATATAGATTTTTCTCAGCTATTGCTACAGGATAAAATGGCTCTTCATGGTACTAACTAGTTAAAAGTCATTTTTTTAACTGAACAAAATCAGCATCAAGCTGAACTGTAATGTCTTTTTAGTAATGTTACGTGCTTGATATGGCAAAAGCACTCTAATTCTTCATCTTAAAATATGAAGCTGGGATAGATTTCCAAATATGCAAGGCGGCAAAATTATCTACTTATGAAATACAAATCATAGGAATTGTTCCAAGGAAACATCTAATTCCGGGCATTAGAACTGAATGCTAAAATTTTAGCTTAGATCATTTCAATTCTGGATACATATTAATTACCATATTTATTAGGTATTAAGTAAGGAAGAACATTTTTACCAACGGGAGTGAAATTGAAAGGGATTGAAAGGGAGAGAATTAGCTTGAATGGATATTGCATTGTGATAGTAGTTTATGTGCACCTCTGGAGTTAACCAGGAAATAGTTAACTCCAGTTTTTCCATGGTTGGAGCTAAAAGATTTAGTGTTATTTGGGTGGCAGAATTACAGGTTGTTAGTATCTCTGGTGATTCTGGTGCAGAATAATCCAGACTAGCAGGGAAGAATGCTAAAGCAATTTCTGCATATAATCTAGGAGATAGTTAGGACTGGCTCCTAACTTTATTTTTTTTAAAAAAACTACGAAGAGTGTAGTTAATGATCTGACTGAATTTCCTTACAGATGTCAGCAAATACAGGAAGTCATCTGCTACTATATCTGTCTCAAAGGATCAACAACTACCTGGGTAGGTGATGGGAATCCAAAGCCTGAAGTTACAGATACGTCTTCATTTAGTAACTGCCTCATTCAGCAACCACTCACAATTGTGATAGTAATGTAACTTTATGACCAATCCTCACATTTACAACCTTTGTAGGTCAGTAAAACAAAGGAAAGCTGAAGCAAGATCAAAAGCAGTCCTGGTTTCACTTAGCAAACACTTTTCTTAATGACCAAGTTGCAAATCCCAATTTGGTCACTAAATGAGATCTACCTATGCTTAATTGAAAACCTCTCATGTGAGTTTCAACGCTGAATCATTCTCCACTGATTTAAGCATCTTCTGATATTGTATGATGAGATTAAGTTTTAGGGGCTGACCGGAGGAAAAGGACTTCTGATTAAATTATGAACTGTGTTAGTGAACTGTGTCATCCAATGAAACTGAATCCTGCAAGAATAAGGAGAGTCAAAAAGAAATGTGTTGTTTTTTTTACACAATGCATAGTCAAGCTTTAGAATTTGCTACAAGACACCTATCAGGTTGGCTGGCTTGGAGCAATTAATTGAAATTGTGTGGATCAATGATTATTAGTCTTGATGGCAGTGTGACTTCAATGAAAGTCATTGTTGAGAGATTAAATTCCTTGTGTGTTTGGTTAATCATGGTGAGAACAAACTGATGTACTAGATTGGTCAGGAGTCTTATCCAACAGGACACTGCTTATATTCTTAACCAGCAGTGGCTACATTTATCTTACCTTTATTTTATATGTCAGGGAGATAATATCCTGGGGGCAAATAAAAGAACTTAAATAGGCAAATATTTTGAATCCTTTTTGATTCATTACCAGAGGATTATTGGAAGAGTAAGTGTGAGGCTTTTCAATGTGACTCTTTTTTGATGTAGAATTCCATTTTAACTCATCCCTAGGTATGGTTTGCTGCGGACTGGACTTGGATGGTCCAAGATTAGAAATATGGCTGAATGAATAATTCACACTTGAATAACAAACAAATTTATCAGCACTCAGAGTCAGCTTTAGCATTTGAAAAATGATACGGCATTTGATTTACATTTGAAAGAATAGCCTTTTGTGGATAGTCTGCGTACTTTCAAAGAAAGGGCTAGCATGATTTCTTACAGATTAATGAACAATAAGTACCCCAAGTAGATTACAGTAAAATGTAATGAGCAAAGCAGTCTCATGATTCTGGACAAACCTGAGTCATGCCATTTAAATCCTCAATGAGAGCACTATTACAAGGGTGACTGCCATTGAAAAAGATATGATGTCAAAGGGAAACACAAGAGACGGTATTTCGGATAAAAGACAGGGTCACTTTCATGAGCTCAGGCAAAGGGCAGGCTAAATCTTGACTGGATGGCATGAGTTCAATCTGAGTCACAGAGATCAGTGGAAGACCTTGATCTTTTTCAGGGTGAGCCATATTTATATAATATAGGAAAGTTGATGCATGTTCATATTAAGATAGTATGAATAACAAATCACTTCAGTGTCAATCACAAGAAGATGGAAAAAGTAAAAAAAAAAAGAGAGAAAGAATTCCAATGTATTTCTGATGACTGGTGACAAACCTGCTGAGAAGGTATTTTAAAACCTAGCTTAATATTGGACTTCAGATAGCATCTTTTTTCTTTTTGGAAAATTCAGTTTTGAATTGGGTCAAAAACAAAACAAAATCCCACAGTTGCCTTTGATGTAGATGCTTACAGGAGTAATTGGCATATACAAATTTTATGTCATTGGTTACCTATACAATCATTCTTTTATAAAGCAAGAAACTCGATCAGCAGTACATTACAAAAATGGAACAGGTAAATACAAAAATGAAACACAGGACATTGAAAAGCAAGAGTGCATTTCACACAAAAAAAACAGATAATAGATGTTTATAAACAAAAATGGCTGTCTATAATAAGGTCTAAAATATCTCCCTCTCTATACCTACTGGATACAGTCAATTTACTCTAGAAACATCTAAACAGTTTGTATCCATTCAGAAGCAGAAATTTCTTCCTTCTATATGCTTCCTTTTGACTGGAAGAAACGCATTTCATGAGTATGTTACTTAATTTCAGGAACATCATGAGTTACAATTACATCTAAGATGTTAGACTAAAAATCATGTTTTTAAAAGCATGTTTAATCATGCTGAAACGGAAGATGTGGTCCCTTTCTCTTCCCTCAATTGTGGGCAAATGTTATTCTGTGTTTTTTTCTACTTCTAGTTTTCCTTCTCCTTGTTCACTTGTTCATCCCTATAATCAATAGACTGACTTTTCATTTGGACTAAAGGAAAACATTCCTGGCAGCTTCTTTTTCTTCCCACTAGAGGCTATGCATATACATCTTCTGTTCCATCTTCTATCGCTTGGTTGAAGCTCCATCCAGACACAAAAAAAATTTCTTCCCATCTTTACTGAGAGAATTAATTATAGGGAGTCTAATGACTTCAAGGTTGTTATAAATATTTGTATACAGCAAACCTTATATTTCTGAAAAATATCCCTTGGGTATACATAGTGATTTATAACCTTAGAAGGCATATCAACAGTATCTTTAGGAAATGGAATAATTCATATTCATAACAGGCATTTCAAAATTGATAACAATTATTTATATCAAATCATTTAAAACAGTATATAAATAATGTGGTCATTCTCAGTACATTCAGCAAGTCTTTATTAGAAATAAGGATGAAAAAAAATTCATTTCATTCCATGCATTTTTCAACTAAGGTGTTAGACAATACTCTTTCCCACAATTCCCACATAATTTGAAGACCACTAACTTGTTCTTTCTAATTCTTTTCCCAGTATATATTATTGCTTCTTTGTTTACCTTGCATTTAAAAAGCCCAAGAACAGGGACATCAGGAACATACAATCCTGAAAATTACCATGCAGACTAAATATTTTGTGACCATTTGTATCACAGAATAAGTTGAAACTATGACTTCTCTTTATGTTCCCTCTTTAGTAATTCTTTATGTCTCTTTACCCTTTGACCCAATATTCAGCAACTATTTCTATCACAACTTTCTTAATCTCTCTAGATCTCTCAGGTTCTTTTACAATGCTGGTTATTTTTCATTCAGAAACTATGAAAGTGACTCACAGAAGCAACAAAATCTAGATGAATCACTAAAGTGATTACTGAGGAACCAATTTAATAATTTTTAATCATATGTCAGATGGAAATGATAGTTAATTCAATAATTATTAATCAGAAGTTGTTCTAATACATGTATATTTCCCTCTTAAAGAATAACTTTAGTTTTGTGCAATACAGCATAACTACCCTGCTGTAATTCTTTGAAAGTACTAAAAACAGTTTTGGCAATTTATTCTAAACAGAAAATAAATTAAATGGAAAGTACCTACTTTAAAAACAACCTATCTGACAAGATGAAGAGGTGAGTAATGACATAAGTTTATATTAGCAAAATAAAGTCTAGCATCTTCAATGTTTTAAGAATACAAAACCATTCATAATGTAAAAGATCAGTTAATGGTACCCAACTCCTGCCCTCATCAGTTGAAAAACTGTTTCCCACTCACAGCACACCACAAAAAGTATTTTAGTAATTCATGTGTTTTGCTTTACACAGATATTACTTTGCTTTTCTCTTTGTGTAAAATTAGAAGATTTGGAGGAATCTTTTAAGAGATTTAAAATATTAGTATTCTTTCCTTCTATAATTGATTAAAGGTATTTTCCCGTTCATATAAATTAACTAGAAACCAAATATGACTCTTTCAAATATTTCAATCAATTACACCTGTTGGCTTTTTAGGACAGAGACTATGAAGCTATTCTCTTATTTTTAATATTATTTTTAAAGTAAATAATTCATTAGGTTTTTACATGTTGAATAAGCTGTTTTAATATTTTGCAATATTTTTCAATTTTGAAAGTCTTTTTAAAATACATACATTTTAGTTTCTACAAAAATCCCTATAACTGCACCTCATAGGAATTCAGAATATATCACTGAAATTTCCATAAAAAGTGTGAAATCAAAATTAGAAACACAATAGTTATATAGATTGTCCCATTCCAATAATTATTCTATATATATTTATTTTAATTCATAGAGTTACTGAACAAATTATTTCTTCACCTAATTAAATGTTCTGCTTCATTTTGTTTTAAAACTGATTTTGAGAATTGATATACTGTATACTACTTGTCTTCTCCACAAATGTAATATATAGTGAAGGCAAAAAGATAAATATATATTCTCTAAATTACTGTTTAAACTACAAGACAGAAAATTTGTCATTTTTTAAAATTTGTGAGTAATATGGTCTTTGGCTGGTTGACCCTATCTTCAGTATTGTCATGTTCTGCAACTGTTTTCAAAGCTAAGGTGATTCTTATAAAAAAGCAGTGCCAAAGTTAATTTAAAAAATGGAAAGTGAACATTCAAACTTAATTCATATCTACACCACCAAGAAAAACAATACTTTATAAGACTTCCCTTTACAATTCATTTAATACAATACATATATTTATATTTGCTGACTTATAGATCCCATCTAATGTGTTGAATGGGAAATATGTAATTGAAGTGGACAGCTGTGAAGTTAGGATCCAGCAGCATCTAAAAGACCAGCTATGGTACTATATTGTGAAATAAGCTATGCTGATCAAAACCCATAATTCTGATTATGGCAGCATTTCGACAGATAATCTGCCTGAATGTACTCAAGCTCAAAACTGTCTTTTGTCCAATACATTCATTTGCCTATAAGGTACCTGATGATTTCTGTTTTAATGAAATATGTATCGAAACAGAAATGTTGAGTATTTTGGGCTCATTAAAAATTAAGTAGAATTCTGGTTTTCAGTGGGTGCTTTGTGTAGGCACTTTAATTACAGAATGTGGTATTTCAAGTTATTTCCAGACAACACTGCAATACACATTACTTTTATTTCTCTAGTCAGATTTAAATAGTCAAGCTTAATACACAAAATTGTAAATGTATATTAACTTCCATAGTATGAAAATAACCTATTCAAGCATATAATATTTCTAACCTACTTAAATTTGGCAATATTTGCATCTCATCAAAATAGTTGCCTTGCAATCAACTCTTTTGGAAAAAAAAATCATCTAAAAATAGCTTAAGCAAAGGACAGTGGTTTGGATTTTGAGCCCCTCATAAAAGTTAATGCAAACTTCAAGGACTTCTGAACCTCTAACTAAACTCAAAAGCATGATAATATTCCCACTGAATATTATCAAAGATTCTATTCTTCAATTTTGAAGCATGGAAGAAATTTTCTTAAGTTTAGACAAAGATACCCCATTGTAACTACATGGTTAGATGGAAAACAATAATTCTGACTGGAGTAATAAAAAAAATATAATTGAAAATGGTTACAATTTTGGGGCAACCGATAAGAGTGAATTTGAGAATTTTAAGTATCACATAAAGGACATAAAACAAGACAAATTTATACAATTAACATCAACATTTCCCCCCCAAAAAAATCAGCATTAAACAGTTATCACTACAACAATTAATGTAGCAATAACTGTATGATTTTCCAATTCCCATATTTTTGTACTCTACCATTTTAAAGCACATAGTAGCATAAAAATGTTTGTATAATTGGATGCAATATTTTTATCATATAATTCAAAATATTTTCAGCTATATGCAATTATATTTTATTGCATTGTACACAAAACATCATGCTAGAATCTGACCATATAGCATCAAACATGTTACTTCTGCATTAAAAAATGATTATAAATGTTTCAACTAAATCTAAAACCCAATTCATGCTTGCCTAAGTATCAGTTCTAGTAAGTTCAATGAATCTTACTTTTGTGTGAGTGTGCATAAAACTACAATAACTTTTTGAACTTCCTTTAGAAAAGTAATTACAAATGCCAGTATCGTATCATGGGACACAGGAGCATGGGTTTTCAAACAAAAGTTCTAATAGACTGAACGTATTTTGGAAATGCCACACTGATGAACAGATAAGTTCTGAATCACATTACACATTTTATGCTTGTGACTTGATAACACTTTGAAACAAAGAAAAACGTTTACACAAGTATTTTAGAAATCAACTTTTTATACTATATTTAGATTTAAGACAATGTTCTTTAAAAACCGTATTCATGTACCACATATTTTTGGAATTTAAATTTTAATGTTCCATTTTTAAACACTGAAACTTTTTCTTAAACAAAAGCTCAAACATACTGTTGAAATGTATGGTATTCTCTAACTAAATGAAGAATCCTGTTAAGATCTTCAAATCAAATCAGATCAAATCAAATCTTTATTCAGTTATAGACCAGCAAATTAAGATTTTCAGAAAATTGGAAATCATTTGACACTCCCAGGTGCAAAAAATTTATTGACAAAGCAATATAAAGGCAGAGTTTTCCAGAGCAACAGAGTATAGTCTGTTTTCCAATTTGCTATAGAAGGACTAGTACAAAACTTACAATTTTAAATAATTTATATACAGAATTAAAAGAAGTAAAAAAAAACACCAATAACACTATTCATTCATTCCACTGTTTTAGTAATTTGAAAATAAACTGGAGCAGAACTTTGAATGTGAAAGCATTTCAAAATTGTGTAGACAGCTATAATGATGAAACAATTATCTAACAATATCAATAAAATACATTTAAAAAATGATGGTTTAAAAACATTACAATTTCACTGCCCTCTCATCAAAAATACTACAACTTTTTGGAATATGCATCACTTAGAACAGTGGAAAATATCATGCCAACTTAGAATATAGGAAAACCAGAATAGCAAATTAGAAAACACTAGTATATCATCCCATGTAACTCACATTTCTGCCACTGATTACTACTTTTTGAAAAAGTACCACAAATAAGACATGGTTTATACAAGTCACATAAAAGAAGCTTTTAGAAATAAAGCTTCCCCACATAGTTGAGCAGAGGTCTTCAAACTTGGCAACTTTAAAACTTGTGGACTTCAACTCCCAGAATTCTCCAGCCAGCATAGCTGGCTGGAGAATTCTGGGAGTTGAGGTCCACAAGTCTTAAAGTCGCCATGTTTGGGGACCCCTGCTACATACCGTATATGTATATGTGTATCTTTATATCTACCTAAAATGTTTTTAAAGTTCTTAATGTTCTAATTGCAAGTCTTAAAGTTGCCAAGTTTGAAGACCTCTGTAGTTGAGGCTTAGAAGCAATGAAGTAGCTTTGAGTACAACTTCTCCCAGATATGCTGAATTACAGTTCCCATCATCTTCAGCCAGAGTTGTTTTTATATTTATTTTATTGAGCTAAGAGCTAATATATACCCTGTTTCCCCCAAAATAAGACATCCCCTGATAATAAGCCCAATCGGGCTTTTGAGTGCATGGCAATAAGGCCAAGCGCTTATTTCAGGGTTCAAAAAAATACAAGACAGGGTGTTATTTTTGGGGAAACACGGTATGTCCCTGGCCATATCTTTACATCTGGCTGACTGGGTACTAAAATACCTATAACTGACTTAATCCTTGTGAAAATCAGGGTCTCAGTTGAGAATCCTGAAAAAGTTTTTTTAAAACATAAGATAACATTTGTTTTACAGCATCAAGACTTTTAAAAAGAATAATCAAGTTTATAAAAAAAACTATGCCACAACCACATGATACAGGAGGAAACTCTCGTGATTTCCAAGAAACAAAAACAACTCTCGAACAACAAAAGCAAAAATGTAACTATTAAAGTATTTTCAGCACTGCAGTTTAAACTTCAAGATGCAACTTTCCGCTGCTTATTTTTCTCCAACTTACTAATAATTTGTAATAACAGGAAGAACAAATATTTTACCTTAGTTTTTTGGGGACAGAATAATCCACTTCCATGACTTTGCCATGCAACTCTGCTTTACCTTAAAAGTAAAAATAAAAGAATCCATTTCCAAGTGCGAGAGTTCTGATTGCTAAGCATCCAAACTCTGTTGCAACTCACTGTGGGCATCTCATTTTTTGATTACCCAGAGTTGATGATAGAGAATGGAAAAAGAGAAATTTGATGGGGAAAATAGCAAATAGTCATCCTTTGGGAGTAAAAACTCCCTTAAGTAGAAATGGGCTTTGAAAGCATTTCAGGCATGTTGTGTGTTTGGGTGTGTGTGTGTGTGTGTGTGAATATTTGGGGGATGTTGTGTGTGTGTGTGTGTGTGTGTGTGTGTGTGTGTGTGTGTGTGTGTGTGTGTGAGGGGGGGGGAGCTGTCTTTGTTTCCTCAAGTGAACTATTTGGCCAAAGAAACTACTTCATCCCATGCCCGTGGAAACATTTGACGGGGGAGGGGGTGCCCTTCTGCCCGTCAGGATCTACAATTGGGACCGTTCACACGAATTCTTGCGCCAGCACCGCGGTTCAGCCCAAAAGACTCCGAGCCTGCTCCGTTGGTGCGCGCGCGGACCTCTCCACCTCCCCCGCCGGCCCATTCAGGTAGACTTCTTCTGCCCAAACTATTCCTAGGACCGCGAGCAAACGACCGAGGAGTCAGCAGACAAATGGTCATATTAAAGGGCTGGTGCTTAAACGAGCTGGGCTCGCCCCACCTGGGCTCCGGCTAACATTCAACCTCCGGAACGAAGCGGCGAGGTGCGCATGTGAGCGAAGGGCCAACTACTCCAACTGGTTCGCTCCAGGCCGGCCCGCTCAAACCCGATGGACGATCTGTCTCCTGCGGCTGGCCCAAAAGTCCCTCTCCGTCAATTGAAGCCGCGCTCTGCTCGTCCCCGGTGTGACTGGCCGGCCTCAGGGCTGCGCGTCACTCCGGGCCCTCGGGCAGATTTGGGGCTCTTTGCTCCGGGCTCCCGGCGAGTTGGGACAGGGCACCTCGTAGAAAGGTGCCCCAGATCTAGCGGATGCCGGGAAAACTAAAGGGAGCGGTACCCCGCGCTCGGGAGCCGCTCAATAAAATCGGAGAAAAAAATCAGCGAAAAATCCCTCCCTCGCCCGCCGGGCCGCCTGCTGAAGCGCAGCGCGCTCAGGGCGAACGGGAAAGGGCGCCTAGGCGCGGGCACCGGCTCTGAGGCTCTGGCAGCAGCACCGCCCTCTGAGAAGCATCAAGGATTGCTTCGGTTCGGTCAGGAGGGGGGCACCGGGTCCCCTTTTCTCCGTCTCTGGCGGGGGAGCTGAGTAAATAAGGGAATGTCCCCCACCCCCTGCGTCAACATCTCGCCCAAGCAGGGATTCTCCCCGAGACACTCGCTGCCCTGCCGGCTCCAAGGGGCCTGGTCCATCCAGACGGAAGGCGGAATAGTGGCCAGGAGCCAGCCTGGGGAGAGCGGGGGGAGGTCAAGGCAAAGAGGTATCTCCGCACGCCCTCTCCTTAGTCCTGAGCGCCGCGCTTCCTGGCTTACCGGAGAGAGTTTCGATGGCGCGGATGGCCCAGTTCTGGTCCGGGTAGTCCACGAAAGCGTAGCCGGACTTGAGCAGGACCTGCCCGGTGAGGGGCAACTTCCTGTCCCCGAAGAGCTGCCGGAGCTCCTCGGCAGTCACGGCCGGGCTCAGGTTGCCGATGTATAGCTTCTTCATCGTCCGCCTATCAGGAGGGGGAAGAGTCGGAGGGAAGCCAAGGTCGCCGCGGCCACCCCCTCCTGCTTTCCTACCACCCACCCACCTAGTGAAGCTCGAGACCCAGCACCTCCCCGCCGTCGGCCGGCCCAACCCAGCTTAGCCGCTCCTCCTAGCTGCTTACAACAGCGCCCCGCAGCCGGGCGGGCAGCGAGTAAGCGAACGGGCGGAGCCGAGCTCAGCTCCGCACAAGCCCTCCCTCCAGCTCTCCGGGTCCTCAGTCCCGCCTGTCTCGCCCGGGACAGACAGGGGGCGGCGGTTGGGGCAGCGGTTATCCTGCAGAGACTCGGCCGGGACACGGAGGCGCGCGCGCACGCACGCACGCACACACACACACACACACACACACACACACACACACAGAGAGAGAGAGAGAGAGAGGAGAGGTGGAGGAGCGGCGCCACGGCCAAGCAAGCCCCACCTACCCTCTCCTTTCCTCTTAGCCAGAAACACGTAGCCACGTGCTCGGTTGGGCTTTGCTTCGCGCCCGCCCTGCGCCGGATGGCTCTTCCGAAGCTCGCGCGGCAATTCTTACCGCTGTTTCTTTCCCAGCCACCCACCCCCCCACACACCCCACCCCCGCTTTCTTTCCTCCTTTCTTTTTAGCTGGAGTAACTCTCGGGAGTATCGCACGTGGGTCGGGAAGCCCTCTCTCACACCAAAGTCCGCGCCACCGGATGCCTGAGATCGATGGCTCTGCACCTCTGCTGGGGGTGGGGGGGGGGGATGGACGGAGCGCTCTGAGGTAGCGCTTCACCGACGACCTGAGGGCACAGGAGAGCGAAGGGCGCCGTTTCCCCGGCCAAACCTTTTTGGGGCGCGTGCGGCTCAAAACCGCAGACCCGGAGATTTCCTTTTCCTCTCCTGTGTGGCGAACGTGCTGTTCTGAAGCGCCCGAAGGCTTACCTGGGGGGGGGGGGGAGAAGGGCCGGGGAGGGAGGTTTCTCCGTCCGTCGTTTCTAACCGCCGCTTACGATCGGAAGCAGAAAGCAACTTTCCCAACAAGTCTCTAGTTTTAATGCTTGGGTTGGTTTGATGGGCATTTCGTCTTCCTTCAACCAGGATTAGCCTATCAGAAGAGGCGAGGAGGAAAGCTGTATTGTGAACGAAGTCGCAAACGTAATGGCCGGGCACTTCCTGCTGCTCGGGCCGGTGGAAACGCTGAGATGCTCCGCTTTGACGCTCCGGGTCCCCGTCCCCCGATTTGATCCCCGTCTGTCGGTTGGAAATCAGTTGGACTGAAATCGCAAGTGCACGCCGTATAAAGGGATTTGGAGTAAGTGAATAAGGGCTCGGAGCCTGGTTCGTCCGCATCGTAGCCCCAGCCTGTGCTCTACTCACAGAAGCGATGCGGTTTCTCTCCTCCCCCCCCCCGCACTCAGTTGACCTTGATGCTACGCGATTCTGCCGTTCCAGAAAGGAAGAACTGGGTCTGTCAACAAACGGAGCTTTGCTATGAATTGTATGTGGATTTTTTATTTTATTTTTTGAAACTTCTCTTAACGAGGACTTGGATAGGGACAAAATGAAGCCTTTTGGGAAGTTCCCCCTTCCACCATCACTTGTAGTATTCACCTGTATTATTATGGTATCTATCTGGTGATTAAAAAGCGAAATAGTGATATTAAAGGAACAATCACGGTCATGTGTAACTTTTGTACCACTTTTCAGGCTTGTCAGAATGTCTTTTTATTGCATGTTGTCACAATTAGGTGAGAGAGCCACTTTTTCTAGCCGAATATGTTTACTAGGCAATACTGCTGCTAAACACTGCTTCTCAACCTGGATGTTAGTGACCATTTTTCCACCTCTGTTTTACCTTCTAGAGTTAATTGAAAATCTTTGTTGAAATAAAAAAAGACTGTCTTTATTACTGAAACAGCAGCATTGCGATTCATGGATGATCCTATAAAATGTTATAAATCCTTAGTGTAGAATTTGTCATTTTGCGGTCACTGGATGAAGTTTATTCATTAAGATTTTTATCGTCAAGGTGCTCAGAAGAACAAAGGTTTTACACAATACCTCCTCAGTTAACAGAGCATAATGATGTATAACCTTCTGCACAAACTCTTAAGAAATGGCGATCTGTGGGTAGTATTTCTGGATGCCTCTTTGGTGAAGCATGTGTAAAAATTTGTTGAGATTGATGGCATCCAAATGTAGTATGTGAAATGAAGTTCGATATTAATGTCTGAAGTTGATTATTAGTTCCTACCTCCCATCCGAATTGAAAAAATAAATTGCATATTTTGACTAATCCAGTAAATAATTTACATGGAACGCTCTACCTTTCCCCCAAATATTAAAGAAGCTTGCTTTATCCAAAATAATAAATCAGAATTGTATTAAAGCTTTTAGCAGTTTCCTTCTTAAATAAGAAATGGAAGGATTATGCACCTACAGTTAGTAAATATAAATAATTTTTAATAAATTGTCATTCATATTACTTTGCTTATTTATTTTTTATATTATGCCTTGTACTTGGAACTTAGTTTAGCTACGGTAGAGATACCTAACAAGCCTTTGCTATCTCCGAATTCTCCAGTTTCAGTTAAATTAAATTAAAAAGCTGGCAGAAGGGGAGGAATGATAAAAAAGCCAAACCCTAAACTTTCTAATATTTTGCAGAAAATTGTTTTTGCTTCACATGTCATCCCACTTTCTCCTGTTGTGTTCCTGTTGCAGCCCTGATTTCTCTAGCTTTCAATGTCCACCCCCCCTTTCCTATCTTCTTGCATTTCAGGCACCCCATCCTCTTTCTCTCCAGTTTATGGACACTGGGGAGTGCTTTCCATTTTTTCTTTTTAGATGCTTAATTGAATGTATGGGCTATTTAATAAAAGACTGCTGCCAAAGCTGGAGCCATATATGCCACCTTGTTTCTGAGCCTCTGCATACTACTGATGATGCATTTGCTTTCTGATGCTCTCTCCTCTGCCAATTTCTTGTAAATGTGCTGCAGAGTCCTGGCTCTGTGCCCTCTTGTAGCCACTGGATACATAAGTTCATCCTATGCTGCTTTCTTCAGAGGTTACCTCTGGGTTTCATCAGATTGCTCCTTCAGATGGATGCAGCCATCTGTTCACAATTTTGTGATAATTCAGTCTGAATCCATTCTGCTATGGGATTATTATTTCTTCCTAATGAACTAAATAGCTAAATGATTTGTAGTTACTTATACATCAATATCTCTGTGCTTATATTTGTCGCACATTTGATTTATTATACTTATTTTCCACTTTTCAAGAGAACTACTTCCAATGTTATATATGAGTAGAAGTAGTGTAAACTTGCAGATGGAGGGGATGGCTGATTAGAACATCTTCCCTTCCAGAAGTCCTTTTGTTGATTTATAGTCATTATTGTAGAAATTAGCAACACTCTGATTTGCCACCCAAATTGTGACAGTGTGTGTGTGTGTGTGTGTGTGTGTGTGTGTGTGTAATATATGTATGTGTGTGTGTGGGGGGGTGCACCTTCATTTTAAAGGACCTATATACTTCATGCATCAATGCTATTTTAAGAAAAAGAAAGCATATAAACATTACAGACATTCCTAGAGTGACCATGGAAACAGTATTGTTGCATGCTATTATTGTTCCCCATATTAGCTCTACATGGAAGGAACCCATCAACACATGTGAATTGGATAACCATGATATCCAATTCAACATACCGTATATAGAAAGGTAACATAATGCAACTAGGACAAGGCATAATGTGTTCCTCTAGTTAGATCGTTATGGCGAATCAATATGAAAAAGATTCCATTAAAAGATATTGTATCAATAGAAATGTATTCCAGATTCCTTGCAGATAAGTGTGTACAGTAGCTCACTCTATGAAACCACCTATTTGTAAGGGGAAAAAATATCCTTAAGGAAAACAGCATGATGCCCTCCAGATCTTTGAATTCTTAGACTATTGACCCCACTGATGTGGATTGATGGGGAATTCTCTGGTCAGCACTAGGATATCTATATTTGCAAAATAAGCAGAAATACTGCTGTGATAATTCCATAGCTTAGTGGATAAAGCAAGCATGAAATTCTCCAGGTTTTCTTGAAAAATGTATAACACTTTGGATTTGCTTTCAAAAGGGACCCTGTGCATCATCTTTAAGCTCTTTTTCCGGTGCCCAACCTACACTACATTCTGTTGTAACCAAGTTGGAAAAAAGCTAAAAAATAAACAGCTTTGAGTCACGAAGGGAGCTGAGTCACAAGCAGTCAGTTTACTTAGAATTTATACTTTTTTTTTCTTTGTCTTCTTTATATAGGAAACGCATGCCAAGTTCCAAGTTCCTTTGTGTTCTTTTTATAGACAATAAGATCGGTTGGTTGGTTGACTACTTCAACTTGTGCTAAATCAACAAGGGTTACAGAATTAAAATGCTTACAGTACTAGCAGCCAGACAGTTTGACACTACTGAGCAATTATGAGATCATCTGCATAGTGTCGCAGTGTCCATCTCTTAATGAGATAAGAGCAGAATGGTGGTCGAGGGATCAGAGTCTTGAGACATGCTTGCATTAACCTAAAAGGGCCAATAAATGCCACATTACTAGTATTCTGATTTCCTATCTGATTCAATGGGTGGCAAATAATGACACTGGCAGGAGGGCAGGCAAAAATGTCAAGACAGTATTGGGACGCAAGCCCACAAGTCAATATCATAGGCAGGTACAAAAGGATGAAACTTGAATTGTGACACCTCTTCTATCATCTTGCCTTTTCTGATTCCTTCATAGACATTACTGGGGTCAGAGGATATGACCTTTCTGGTATCAGTGAAGGTTCTCAGCTTCATGGAGAAAGCATTTACCGGTATTTAAAACTGGTAACACAGCTAAGACTTTCCTGATCATGGTCTGGGGAATAAAAGAAAACAATGTAATGAAGAATAAACAAAAATGTTGCCAAGAAGTTTTTGTATCATGGTTAGGGATAAGCAAGGAAAGCCTTCAGTAGTTCATTTTGAGTTCAATGTCTCATCTTTTTTATAAATGCTCTTGAATCATAATACATGTTTGTTTGCAATAAGACTGAGCAACTTTTTGTGGTTTTGAGAGCTATCATCTCATTCAAATATTCCCTGCAACTGAGTAAAATTGCAGGGATGCAGGAGATGTGTTATCCCATCTCTCTTCCATGTATGTTGTTGGTTACCCAATGCTAATGGCAGTAGGAAATTGAGGGCTATAATGAAGTCACTAGATGGAGGAGGGAAAACCTTCCTCTTTCCTTCTGTTCAAGACTGCTGGCATTAGATCTGTGAGTGCAATGCAATTAAGAAAACATTTTCTTGCGTAGGTTCATTCAACCTCATGTGTTCCAACAATTTATTAACCCTGAGGAATATCAGTTCATTCCAAACAATTTTTGCACAATTATGATTATTTACCGCACATTCTTTTGAAGATAAGTCTGCAAATGTTGTTACCCTCCTTTCAAGCATGTGTATTAGCCTGAGAAAATTCTCACATTGTTAGTAACAGTTTGTCTAAAAAACCTGGAATGCCAAGTTATGGAAAACAATCTAATAGCAGCCATTCAGCATTCAAGAATGCCTTTCCAAATGCTGCATCTATATCATATTAGATTCAGTTTCCACCTGTCCTACATGCACTATTAGTGGTAGTGGACTTTTTCAAGTTTTTCCTACTTTTCCCCCCAGCAAATGGATTTAATGAATAGATTTTGAGAAATTATATTTGTTGTCATCAAGAGAAAAACTAGATTCCTAGTTTCAATCAGCGCACAAAAAACAATTGAATCTACAAATGCAAGACTATAATACTTTTTTAAAGCATAAATGCATATTGCATCCCATTCAGTAACAGTACAGCAGAACTATTTACTGATCAGAAGTCTTAAGTTGTGTGCTTTGGTGTAAATCACAAAGGAGCTATTAACACATGTCTTATTGCTTGGAACTCTCATCAGATAATGGAAAGTGACATAAAATAGGATAAAAAGTGGTATCTAATTAAATATAATTGTTTAATTTAATTATATGTCAGTGAATGTTTTTCTGTCTGAGGTAATACATAGTATCTTACTCAGAGATACATTGAAGTGCTCATTAATCTGTCATCTCCCACAAGATCTCTTCTAGTTTTTGTTTTCTCCAATCTCTACTTGAGATTCTGCTCGAGGTCCTGCAATATGAATGAAAGTAGAAATAGCAAAGGAGGCACAATGTTCTTAGCGGGGGATGATAAGCTGCTAATTTTTGAATGGAAACACAACCCAAAGGCATTAGAGAGTAAGAATTAGATTAGTTTTATTACACGAAACACAGATAATTGGGGCATTTTTATAGCTTACACAACCCATTTTTTAAACAGTACTTAAAAATTTTTCTTTCAATAGTTTTTTTCTTTTGTACCTTTTAAATGATAAGTATGTGATTCCTAACTGTTGTATTTGAATAAAGCACCTAACAATCTCAGACATATAATGCATTATAAATACAGTAAGTATATTCACATTAATAATGTGATAATATTCAAGCAAAGGGTTTTCACAATAGAATCACAATTCTGGAAAGTGAAAAAATTACAATGCTAGACAAGCATATATAGTGAAACTTATTTTATTTAACATTTGTTTAGCCAGGAGACTACAGTGTTAATACAAAGTGGTTGTTTGGCTATCAATGATTGCCAGTTGGATCTGTTCATGCTCATGCACTATCCAGAGTGCCCCACAGGGGGCAGACTAGCTCCATACTCATAAGACTTGATGTTGTGGAGCAGCATCTGGGGCTTTTCCCACCATCAATGTCACTTCACATTTGGAAGGTCTGGCACCAGTTAAACTTGTATTGCTGCTCGAAGCACAGTTTTTTTCACACTAAAGTGGTGCTTTAACAATGAAACTTATGCAAAGAAATTTGACCTGACAAATTTGACTACATTTTTATAGATTGCTTTGCTGGAATTTTAGGATCTAAGTTATTATGAATTTTATTGCTTTTAAAATTTCTAGCCAAGTTGTTAAAGTGAACTACCAAAGGATCTACAGTATATGATCTCTAACTGAACAGATCCCTAAAGGCCTAAAGGTTTACTAGGTGAAACTGAGAGGATGCAGTAATGGAAAAGAAACACTTTTTTTGCCTCCATCATCGTCGAATTCAATATGAATTCTAACCTACATTGGGCCTGAATAAGGTCTGCAATATATGAGAGGATACATATATGTTGAATTCAGAGTAGTCAAATCTTTGACAGAAGTACAAAGCTTACTAACCAGAAAACATTGAAGAACTTATTGGAATCAATTCATCAGCTTTCATGGGCAATCATTCTAATAGGTTTCGCACCTCTGCGGAGAGAAATAGTTGCTATCAACCTAAATCTCAGTAGGAATTGATTCAGCAATGACAGGAATAGATATAAAATCTGTCACTTTGGGACCACTATCCTTCTACCCAATAGAAAATCAAATCAAATTTGGAGTGTGATCTGCCAGAAACAAGTTTACAGAAATCCGTGATTGGTATGGCAGCTATGAATTCCTGGGCAGCCCCAGTCAAAGCAGTCCTAGCATGGAAGTTAAAATTATCTAGAATTCATCCTCTAGGACAGCGGTTCTCAACCTATGGGTTGTGACCCCTTTGGGGGTCAAATTACCCTTTCCCAGGGGTCACCTAAGCACATGCTAGCCCGCCATCTTGGTGCCACGCCCCCTTTGTCAATTCATCGCGCGCCGGGAGGGGGAGGGGAGGGGGTCGCGGCGGCAGGGCGGGGGTTGTGGCATTAGGAAGGTTGAGAATCATTGCTCTAGGAGTTCTGAACCACCTCCATCTGACACCACCTCCATCAACTCAGATAGGGAATCTGTTGGGTAGCTGACTGGATGGTATACCAGAAGAATCCACATTTTTTTCTGAATAACCAAAACTAGATATCAATATTTTAGATTGATACTTGAATGGACAATAAGCCTGGAGAGAGAAAGAGATCCATACATTCCAAAAATTCCCCTGCCCTGACCACCTGCTCTCTTTTGGTGCTATACCGAGCATTCCCTAGTTCAGGTATTTGTGAAAGATGGTAGAGCAGTCCTCTCATGCACAATCAAATCTTAGATGAGGAAGATCTTATCTACCAATCTGGTGTTTAATAGCAAAACCTGCAGGCCAACAGCAGACCAATATGAGTTCATCTTGGTGAGGAAGTAACCAGAAGAGAGGAGAAACCCGAGATCTCTCACCTCCCTTCTTATTTGGCATACTTTTGCTCCCAGTGTCATACTTTCTTCTTTATGGAATTATAGTAAGATTTAGAGTTTCCCAGAGAAGGAATGCCAGTTAAAACAACTGGCACTTGGCACCAAGCTGAGAAATACAGAACAAGTGTTTGTTAAGCTATGGGAAAGGGAAAGAGACAAAAAGAAGTACCAGATTTAAACTGCAGAGGTATAAAGAGAAATTGCACTCTTGTGTTGACAGAGGGCAAGCAATTGCTTTAAATGTCTTTATCCTGCTATGCAATAAAGATTTTTCTCTAGCTGTGCCACGTGAAGTATCTTGGTAGCTTCTGCCAAGTCTAAGCTGGGAAGCCTGGCAACCTGAGTGCCCTTTCGCTTACCTCTAGATCAGTGTTTCTCAACTTCAGCAAGTTTAAGATGTATAGACTTCAATTTCCAGAATTCCCCAGCCCGCACTGATCTAGATTAATGCACGCTGCTCAGGAATCAAAACTATGTTTGCTAGTCTCTTGCGTCTTCATCTATAAAAATAGGAGAGAGGGCAGAGCTGAAGTGTGTGAAGGACAGGGAAACAACCAGCACACAACTGTTTCCCTACAGTTCCGCTTCTGGTTTTAAAAGAAAAATATTTTAAAATCTCCTACCCCAAGAGAGGGATGAGCTAAGGCATCTGCCTTCGCTTTCTGTGACAGTATTCATGCCTTCGCCAAGTTTGTTTCTGTTTGAGATGAATGAATATGTATTCCCACTCTGGGAAGCCAGTTATCATTCTGTAAGGAGCCTTTGGAAATGACGTTGAAGAAGGCATCCAGAAGTTATTAGGACAACAGGTACTGAGAAATGTGCTAAGCCCATGGAAATGGAAAAATGTTAGGGGAAAAACACTGACTGGTTCCTCGATTCCCTGGACCAGTGATGGCGAACCTATGGCACGCGTGCCACAGGTGGCACACAGAGCCATATCTGAGGGCACGCGAGGCATTGCCCTGTCAGCTCCAGCACGCATGCGTGAGCTGGCCAGCTGATTTTCAGCTTTCTTTTTAGCCATTTTCGCTCTCTCCAGGCTTCAGGAAAGCCTCCTGAAGCCTGGGGACGGCAAAAAACAGCCCAACCGGAAGTTCATTTGTGTGCTCACCCCCAGCCTCCTTTTTGCTGTCAAGAGGTCTTCAGGAACTTCTTTGGTTTTGGACAGTTGTAGCCAGGCCTCCCATACCTCGGCCCATTTCTTCTGCAGCGGCAAGGCTTTTCTGAAAGCCTCTGCAGCCGATAACAGAGCTCCAGATCCATCCGGAGCTCTGTTATCAGCTACAGAGGCCTTCAGGAAAGCCTTGCTGCAGACTAAATGGGCCGAGGTGTGTGAGGCCTGGTTGCAACTATCTGAAGGTAAATAGTAGGGCAGCTCCACTGAAGGTAAGTAGTAGGGCAGCTCCACAGCTTCAGTGAGGCCTGTGTGCATGTGCAGGGGGGCAGCGTGGGGGTTGTGCGCATGCGTGGGGGGATGGCATTGCAATATGGGTGTAGGCACCCACGTGCACGCTATTGCGTGCGCGCGCACCCTTTTGGCACCCGAGCCAAAAAAGGTTCACCATCACTGCCCTGGACTATAGGAGGGAGCGAGGGAAGGAAAAATTCAGACACACTTGCAAGATTCTATTACTATAACCTATCTCAATAAATCTTCCTGTGGAGTCTGTTTCTCTTTATTCTCTCTTATAGTGCTCTTACGTTCCTATAAACTCTGGCTGTCATGACTAGAAACTAAAAAACTGCCCTCATCTCCAACCATTAGATATGTTTGGCTTCTTGAGAAGACAGGGACCTCCAAGGTGCCAACTCATAATGCACTTCCCATGTTGTAAATTTTATAATCTCTCAGTAGTTTTAAATAGATGAACTTGTGTTGAGAAAGGCCAAGGAGGAAGTTGGCATACTGACACATACTTTTTGAAGTATGAGCAGAGCTTTATTACCTGGATGAAATTTGGTCCATGTTAAAATTAAAAAATGTGAAATATGATTTGGAAGCTGACATAAGAAACGCCCGCCACTTTTACCTGGATATTTAAATGCTGAATTGCAATGTGATGGCTTTCTTTGGAGGTAATGGCATTAGACTGATCTTGATATCTGTGCATACTCCTTAATGAAAAGTGACTCAAATAACCTGAGCAAGTTTTTGGTTGCTATATCAAAACCTCATAGCCCTGGATCCAGCTCAGGGTTACTGACAAGTCAGACTGAGCTTGCAACTTGAAGTAACACAGTAAGTAATGGAAATTACAAAAACTATGGAATAAACCCCTGAACATTTTTTATTGTGGAAAAAGTAATAACTATGCCTAAAAGATGCTTGATGTTTGGTTTTGCTTGACAAAGGATGAGGGCAGATGTAAAATACCTGAGAGATTGAATGTTACGTACTAAGTACTTGGGTTGGGATATAGTGAGATCATCCTCTCCTCACTAAAACGCTGTGTCATAAATTAGTTTCCTTGATTTGGAAGATGGAGAAAAATAATTCAGAGGTATGAGATTTAGTGCTGGAGAATTTGGAATTAAAGTTGGTTTGGGAAACTTAATTTCTGCTTCTGAACAGAACATTCCGCCCCCTCCCCCTGGAAAGAATACAATTGGCAAGACTTCTGCTCTTTTCTGATCTGAAGCTTCGACTTAAGGCAGGGTGGGCACCTATGACGACTTATGGACTTCTTCCTGAGTCATCCATTTGAAAATCTCTTTTGGCTATCTGGAGATCATTGCCCTTGAAGAAGTGACACAAAATAACTCCAAAAGATGGGCATGGCAATATTCAATCTGAATCTCCACATTAAATTATTCATCCTTCCTATCCAATTTGAGGAAATTAGATTTATAGTAGATACTATAGATTAGCTAGTTTTGCCTAAAGATTGCATTCTGACCCACTAAGAATGTTTGAATTTGCATTAATTTTACTTTTTTAAAGCGTATTTTTATTTTTTTCATTAAACAGGATTTTGAGGATTCTCCTTGTGTTTATATCAGCCACATATATCTTTAACAATTCTGAGCTTTTTTTTTTTTGTTTCTTATCGGCAAGTATACTTCACAAGGTTGTTGCTATGGGGAAAAATGACAGGAGAGAATGTTATGTATGTCATCTCAAGTTGCTGGAAGTAGGATACAAGTCTTTAACAAACACATAACAGTGTTCTCACTGTTGCCATTTTAGGGGCGGGGGTGGGGTGAGTGGGAGAGAAAACAGCTCCTGAAGCATAAGTGCAAGCTATAAATATTAGCTTTGAAATGGTGGTGACTGCCCTCTGGTGGCACTTAAAGCTCCAGCTGCACTGGGTAGCGATAGCCATGCTGGAATTTCAAAAGGAAAAAAAAAACATTATATCCTTGCTTCCCAAAAGATAGTTATTTAGATCAGGAGACTTTGGAATGGTGTGATGTGATCTTCTAATAGCAATTTGGAATTCTTCCAATTCTGACATGTCCTCTGAATAAATAAACCTCTGGGCTGAATTGTGGAATTTTTGGTATAGTTCATCTTTGAGCTAGTTCAACCCTGAGCTGCATATATTCTCTTCTATTGGTAAATATAAATGATTGGCATGCAATGACTCTTCTTTCCAGTATCAAATATATTGTTTTGATTGTACAAAGCCTTCTGATCAGGGTACCTTAGATGTTATAATGCCTGTAAGTGGAATATATGTCTTCCACAAACCAATTCATACAAAAGGTTTTTTATTTAAATAGATAACAAAAACAAGGGAAAGTATGCGGTTTGAACAAATCTGAAACTAATAGAGAATATATTAATAAGAATGCAGAAACAGAACTTAACTATACCTTGAGTGAAAACAAAGAATGGGTTGGTTAATGGGAGCAACAGTCAAATCTTGGTCAACTATTTCGTTTTACATTGTGATGAGAAATTAACCCATTCATGCAATACATGACTGGAAACATAAAGTGTTATTATCTTCCTGCATCCTTATAAATAAACTGGAATGATACTGCAAGCACTAGTCAGTCACTGCTACCAGGATATGTGATGACTGTTCTGGAGACATGTACTGCCCTTCAGCACAGAAAGGCGAACAAATATTAGTCATACATTTGTACTGTTATACAAAACATAGGGGCAGCCACTTTTAAAGTAAGTTTTCTAGAGATTATAAAATATTATTAGGTTAACCTGCTAGATAATTCATGTTAGCTTCAAAATGATTTATGATCACATTAAAGATATGCTCCTGAATTACTCAGCCATCAATTTTTAAGATTATCTTTGCAGTCTGTTCCACAAACCTGCAAAAACACATACCAATTTTCTAGTCTTTTCACGTACACTAGCAGATTCTTACTATAAAATTAGTTACCAATCCAAATTTGCATATCACCTTTCTCCCTCTGATTGCACTTTGACTAAAGAAGAGATACAGACTTCAAAGTAAGTAAAAAAAATGTTTATTATGCCACCATTTCAACGCATCTTACACAGGTTTTGATCTTCAAAATACCCTAGAAACTGAAAAAAATCGAAGAATTTAGATAACAGAAATCCTTCTGCAAAGTTCAGACTAAACACATGCGAAAGACATACTCTTCTCAAAAACACAATTCTGAACAAAGCACCAACTACACAAATATGCAGAATGGTACAACACTTTAAAACTTCACCAAAATATTCTCCATAAAAGGTGTAAAAGTCACCTAATTCACTAGGCACCATTCAACTGAACAAAAATAACAAGTATGCAATCACACTGCAGTGTTTGCAGCTATAAAGTCTTCATTTTTTCACTTCAATAGCGACCTGCAATGCAGAAAGAAAGAAGCCAGTTAGTATTTTGAATCTCTGCAATTCTGTCAAAAGACATTGTTAATTTATAAACTATACTATTTGGAGAAATAATGCAGAATATTGGACAACTGTTGGAGGCATTTCCCCCTTATGCATAGATTCAGATTTTCTCTCCTGTTTGCAAAATGTGAGTGCTAATAAAGAGAGGAAGTGGCAATTTTCACCAATTTAACCAATAAACTGCTGTGCCATTTCCCACTATTCTGTAAATGTTTTGGTAATCTAGAGAATGTTTGTGATACATTGCAAGAAACGATACAATGCAAGCAGACTTTGAATCATGCCTGCATATTCAAAAGCAAAATGGGTTTATGCACTTTAACTTAGTCCAATTCAATAACAGTATAAATTTCTATTTGGATCCAAAGGGTCTCTTTAAAATATTACTTTTTAATGAAGTTAATGACTAATTTTAAAATGAATCTAAATTTAACCCAGAAAACATACTTTGTTGGTGTGTTATTCCAACAATATTCTATTTATTGAGGTATCATTTGACTCAAGAATATAGGTCTAAAATTTTCACTAAGTCACCTAGGAACCCTTGAGGAACAAGAATTAGTACAAGTACACATGCATATATATCAATGGGGCTCATAGTAAAAGATATGCTAATTAATTTAATAGTTAAAATATTTTCTTTCCAAAAGAACATTTCTGTATCAAGGTGAAGACAACTGAGAGCAGGAGGGTGTTTGAAATCAGACAAAAACTTGGGAGTAATGTATCTGTTTGTTTTTTAACAGAAAACACAACTGAGAATTTTTTTAAATAACAGGAACAGGAATCAATTATACTTTCTAAAAATATTAGATCACCTCACTGTCCAATTAAGGGCAAATGTTAAGTTTCCCCCAATTATGTTATGAGGATTTGTTGTGCAAAAAACGGCCTCCAACTAGTAAAACTACTGCTTTATTTCATTTGGATACAACTGAATTAATTCAAAGCTCTGATAAACATTGTTTTCAGTAACTGAAGATAATGGAGATAATGAAATGAGCAGAGGACAAATGAGTTTTGTGACTCAGTATTCTAGAAATGCTTGCAAAACGTGTTAGGGCAACACTGCTCATCAAAAGGTTAAAGCAGGCAACTCTAAAGTCTGTCCCCACTTGCCTATTATCTGCTTTGGTATGCACATGAAAATGCTTCTGATGGATGGATGTAGCTGGTCTCTTTGAGAGCAGAGCTTTAGCGCTTTGCTTGTATTACTATTCTTTGTAAAGCATAACTTTCAAATGCTTTGCACAGCTCTTAGTTCAAGGAGTTTACTATGGGTTTATATTTATATACTGCTATGGTCCACATTAACTCTACTGGCCTGTAATGGCAAAATTATATTCAACTGAACTTGTTACTTACGAGGCGAGTAGGATCGAGACCGGGAACGGGATCTATAACCCCCTCGGCTATAATATGGAGATGGTGATCTTCTCCTGCACAAAAAAATGTGACAGTGATGATACACACTAACTTGCACTGCTACAAATAACCTTGGTAGCTACATATATCAAAGACAGTACACAAGAATACTGGATTATCATGGGTGTTTCAAATCTACTAGTTCATGTATCTATCTACTATATCTACTGTATCTATCATAGGGGAACAATTTTTGAACCCAGGTACCACAAATGGTCTAACTTACAGAATGTGCCCAAAGTCTGGGACCCATGACTCCTGAGGTAATGAAATTTGGAAAAGTTGTAGCTGCTACTGGCTGCTCTAGTCATGTGATTTCCATTTTCTCAGCCAGTCTCACAACCCCTTGTTCCCTCTCCGACCTAGCAGCAGCCACTTACCTCCTCCTAAGGAAGGAGAATGGATTTCCAATGCTCCCTGCCAGATTTCCACAAAGAAACCTAATAGGAAAGCTGGCAGGAAGTTGGAAGTCGCTCCTACTCCCACTGCTTTTTTGTCCACCCTTGGTCATTCTTTTTCTGTTTAGGTAAGAAAATATCTTCTGGAAAGATGACCCAAAGGTGCACAGGTTGTCTAGTTATATTAAATGTTGCTATTTTTACAATCTGCTTAGTAATATTGTACAGTAGACATTAAATCAGATAAGCCAGGAAGTTAACCTTAAAGCTAGTTTTTAGCCCAAACAGTAATGTTATTGCTACTGCATCTGAATTAACATTACTTGAGTAGCATATAAATGAATTACAGCTGGAAATTGGAAATGATAAGATTGCTCAATATAATGCATTTTAATTTTAAATTGGCAGAATAGTGTTTTGAATCACATAAATGTTCTAACTAAAATGACTACTTCAATCTTGTAGTATAAGATGTAACAATGATTTGCCTCCACTTCTTAATATAGCTAGATCAAAATATTTACTTGGAAACCAGGTAAAAACAGTCACTCATCAGTATTGGCTTTGAGGATGCCCCTCCATATAGATTTTTACCACTGTCCAAAAAAGGTTCCCATTTCACCATCGCTTGCATATTTTAAAAATCATATCAAAATCCTTCAACATACCTGTACATCTGATCCCTATCTTGGGCACCTCGCCATCCTCCTCCACCTCCACCTCCTCCTCTGTGAAAGGATAAGCAGAACATTTTTAAAAAGCTTTGTTAAAATCGCAAAATACAAATAACTGATATAAAGGAATAATGTAGAAAAAAACAGTCCTGGAATTGAAAAAAAAAATCATATGAATTGCATAACAGCCACTGATGCAACAAAATACTCTAAACAGAAAGTGTGTTGAATCCTAAATCCTTTGTTTCAAGCTCAACACAGATACTCTATTTTTAATTAAATGTTTCAATGCTGTTCCAACTATCCCAGAAATTTTCATCCTTGAAAAAGGCCCTTTCTTGATTTAGGACAATTGCTTTAAGTTTGAATGGGGTATTTTGAGCTTGGAATACTTTGTAAGAATACTGCTGAATCAGGCTGTAAATTTATTTGACCCAATATTTGGTGTCACACATGGCCAAGTGGCTATATTAGGAAATATTATTATGCCTCAACTGGACAACAATAACGTCAACTGTTAATTCCAGCAAGCAATACAGGTAGCCCTCGTCTTATAACAGTTCATTTAGTGACTGTTCAAAGTTACAATGGCACTAAAAAAAGGGACATGAGCATTTTTCACATTTACAACTGTTGCAGCATCTCCATGGCCTTGTGATCAAAATTCAAATGCTTGCTAACTGGTTCATATTTATGACGGTTGCAGTGTCCAGAAATCATGTGATCACCTTTTGCAACCTTTTCACAAGCAAAGTCAATGGGGAAGCTAACAACTGTGGCAAGGAAGGTTGTAAAATAGGGCAAATCTCACTTAACAAATGTCTCGCTAAGCAACATACATTTTGGGCTCAATTGCAGTCATAAGTCAAGGTCTACTGTATTTAAGGCGTATTACCTATGATTCAGGAGGCAGTAAACAACAGCATCAGAAACAACTCATAACCTGATCTTCCATGAATCTGTAATCTTTTAAAAGCCCTGGCCTTAATTATTTTAAGGGGAGAAAAACTCTGCCCTGTTTAATTTTTCTACACCATGCCTGATTTTACTGGTAATCCTCCCTTAACTGTTCATCCAGAGACCATTCAAAGTTAAAATGGCACTGAATAAATAGTGTTTACAGCTGGTCCTTGAAGTTACAGCCTTGCAGCACACCCCCATGATTGTGTGATCAAAATTTGGGTGCTTGGCAGCCTGCCTACATTTATGACTGCAGTATGCACTTCAACACTCCCTGCCTGTCAGCCCCCCCCCCAATCTCTGTCCCTTTGGTCACTCTGCACTTCACTCCACCTACATTTATTTTTCCCAGCTGACCATCATCTCCTTCCTCTCACTGCTGACAAGGCAGTTGCTGGTCTCTTGTGGCAGGACAGGAGAGGTGTGAGGTTCTTCCTAACAACCGCAACTGGGATTAATAGAACTGCCATTGCTAAACGGGGCAATCACTTAATGACCAATCACCCAATGACTGGTTCAGTTAACTACAAAAATTCCAATCCTAATTATGGTTGTTAGGCAAAAACTATCTATATCCACTTTGTGTCTGTGTTGCCTTTTTTCTAAACTAAAGAATCCCAAATATTATAGCATTTTCTTATAAATATTATGTTGGAACATTCTATTATTTGGACATATTTAGACTTATAACTTATTTTTGAGTATTTATTAATATATAGCTGAAAAATTCAGTCACAGTATCCATGAGCTGGCTTTTATCAAAACCCTTGCAAACAGAAAATAAATTCTGTTTAGATTTATAGGGCTGCCCACCTCAAATACAAGCCACTGGAAAGCTTATATTATTAAAAATGATAAAAGCATACAGAAAAAAATGTGTATTTCCTTGGCAATAACTACTGTTTTAGGATGACTCTATTATATCTGTTTGAACATAACCAATAGTTTGGTATACACACCCACACAACAGAATATAAGCAATACTTTTATATTCAGACATCAACTGTTGGTGAGGTATCAGTGCAAATGATAAAATAAGCAGTTTTAAGCACTTCTACATTTTGTGTAATTGGAAAGCATTCTTATCCAAAACAAGATCCAAAATAGAATTTCCCTTCTTTAGAATTCAGTTGCAGAGGGCCATGAATGAAGGTTATCAAGATTCTTTTTAGTCTCAATTCAGCCTGGGGCACACTAGAGAGATGGTACTGGTCACACTTGCAGATGATCTGTAGATGACTTAGGATGGAGCTATGCAACCACCTAGATTTCTTAGCATGACAACAGTATCTTGGGATTGGGAGATACTGTAGTGGTTCTTCTCCTTCCTTTGCATCTAGTTTCCAGTCAAGTGTTGAGTGGGAGAAACCTAGCCTTAAGCCCCTGCAGCATGGGGTGCCTTAAGGCTTCGTCTCCCACTGTTCTAACATTTACATGGAACTGCTGGGTGAGGTCATTCGACAGCATGGGGTTACACATCTCCAGCTCTGGCTGGACTATTGAGGTGGTTATCTTTGACTTTTGACAGGGTAGCACACCTCTGAAGAGAGTTGGCAGTTTGGTGTCCCTGTGGATTTACTGCTTCAACCTACGAAGCAGGTTGTAGCCATGGTTAAGAGGCTTTTTGCACAGATTCGCTTTGGACACCAATCGTATCCATTCCTGGACCAGAAGGTCTTGCTTACAATCACTCATGCCTTTGTCACTTCCCAGTTGGACTATTGACATATTGGCCTTGAAAGCAACCCAAGTTACAATTGGTCCAGAGTGAGGTGGCAGATGCTGCACTGTATGTTCCTAGGTTTGCTCATTATAGACTGCTACTGAACTGCGCAGGGTGCACAAAATTCCCAGGGTTTTTTTCAGGTGTAATTCAAGACGATAGCTACCACCTTTAAAGTTCTACATGTCGTGGAGTCAGGCTGATTAGAGTGAGCAAGCTTTAGGTTCCTACTCTTAAATATTGCCATTTACTGGTACTTAGGAATTGTGCCTTTTCTACATTCTACATGTGGGAAGAATGTTTCACACAACATTCTTCCCCCAAGATCTGGCAGGCCCCCCACCCTCTTACCCTTCCAGAAGGCTCTTCCCCCATGTGCTGGGATAGGGTGAATTTGAAGCCTGGAAATGGTTGTGTTGGAAGAGGGTTTTTCTTGTATTGTTCTTTTGTTTTTTATTGCTATTGTGAGTCACCCAGAATTGTGTTTCATAAGTTGGGAAGCCATATAAATAAATTGCAGTACAAAAGAAGAATATGCAATCTTATCGAACAACTAATTAAATAGATTTGGGAAGACTGTCAGTACTGTTAAGAAAAAAGGGATGGAGAGGGTGACAGAGACAGATAGAGAAAGAGAGGGGGGAGGGGGAGACTGAGATAAACAGGCAGGCAGACTCACCTGTATGATCTACTATAATAGTCACGGTCATCATAGCCTCTATCATAACCTCTGTCATAATAGTCTCTCCTTCGGGAACTACCACTAAAGTATATATAATATAGTATTAGAAAGACAAATGGATTATATATGTATAATAAAGTAAAAAGCATTAAATTTGTTTCCCATTTTTCTATTAAATAGTGTTCAGATAATATAGTATGTTAAAAATGTAATATCAAGACATATAAAATACTTCAATAATACCAGAAAAATATGTTAAACAGTTATATCAAGTTTTGCACTATGAAGGCAGTTATATTACTTGTAGTCACATCTTATCTTTTAACTTTCTTTTTTTCCCTAGGTCATTGTATCTCTAAATAAGAATGATTTTAAAGCTTTTTGTGGGTCCACAATGCATAATGAAACAACTGCTATATGTACTATGCTATTAATATGGCTTAAGAAACAAGCTGACTTGATTCTTCCTACTCAATACTGCATTTGCAGACTGATATGCAAAATCATAGAGTTCTGCCGTCAACCTTAAGTTTTAAAAATACAAGTGTCAATGAATATCAGCTGGGGAAAGATAAAATACATGTGTAGCCCTTGACTTAAGATGGTTGCTTAGCAACTTTTCGAAGTTACAATGGACATACCTTGGGGTTACTTACAACCCAGATTCAAAGTTCCGATGGTTGGGCCCGCTGGTCAGTAGTTTGATGGCCATTTGCAATGTCCTGCAGTCACGTCACTTGTTTTACAACCGTTTTGCCAAAAAACTGGCATATACTTCGTTTTTGGCAAACCTGAGCCCATTGTGAACCACTGGCTTGCTTAATGACTATGCCGGTCACTTTACGATGGTGCAAAAAAGGTTGTAAAATCAGGTTGGTCATATGACTGTCCCATTTTATAATAGTCACAACTTATGATCATGATGGGCAAGCTTCATTATAGTCGTTAGTCGAAGACTACTGTTACTGCAGCCATAAAGAATGTTCTGTGTGTCTCATATTCACATTTGTAAAACATAGAAAGCTGTGATATAGCTCAATAAAAAACTAGGGCTGTGCGCTGATCCAGGTTTAAAGAACACAATGTAATTTGGAACACACATATAGGTATGCCATGAAGAAAGTGTCAGAAGTGTATCTTTTGCTGTGCTAACGTGATTACTGGTGTGCATTCCTGAAAAATACTCATTCATTTGAAGAATGGTCTAATAATTTTCTCTTCAAATACAGTTCTCCATCAGGCCTTATGATTGACTGGCCTGCTGCTGCATGTTGCCTAATCTGCCATGGATAAATCCATCCCCAGCTTGTTTATCACACTGTAGAAACCAATACCTTTTTCATTTCTAATTTGCTAAACTAATCTTGGTAGAACAGTTTATGGTTTGTTAGTTGTATCGATTCATAAATCAGGTGTAAGTAGAACATACAACAGCATTCTGCTTGTCAGTTGTAGGAACATATTACAGCTTGACATGTTGTACAGACTATATTTTTTTTAAAAAGGTAAAGGTTTCCGCTGTCCAGTCATGTCTGACTGTAGGAGATGGAGCTCATCTCAGTTTCCTAGCCCGGAGAGCCAGTGATGTCTGAAGAGGCTTCTGTGGTCATGTGGCCAACATGATTATATGCCAAGGTGCATGGAACCCTGTTACCTTCCCACCAAACTAGTACCTGCTTTATTTATCTACTTGCATTTGCATGCTTTCGAACTGCCAGGCGGGCAGGAGCTGAGGCAAGAATGAGAGCTCACCCCGTCGCATGGTACTTTGGGTCTCACACTATCAACCTTCTGGTGGTCATGCCCAGCATCTCAACTGCTAGGCCACTTGACTCCCTTTCACACAGACTATGAAATCAGGATAGCAAAAGAGAATGAGACCTGTTTTGCAATATAGTATCTTTTTTACCAATTGATTCTTTCCTGCCTGATTGCCATGTGACATTTTTTAAGGCTGAAAGCCTTGTCAGAGGCAGTTATGTTTGGAGCATCATCCTGTAAGTAAGGCCTTAGTATCACTACAACACATAACATTGTGTAAAAAGACTCAAATGTAAAGTATTTTATATCTGAAAAGTATACACGTGTGTGTGTCTATGTCTGCAGTGTGCACACACAATCATCATATTTTGAATACCCATGATAATTATTTCCTACTTATGGAAAACCAATCTCATGGGATCACCATTCTCAGAGACTGTAATCCAGTGTGTAGAAGCTACAGCACTCCCACACACACAACCAAAAATATGGATTCGGTATGTAGATGATGCAGTGGTGGGATTCAAGTAATTTAACAACCGGTTCTCTGCCCTAATGATTTCTTCCAACAACCAGTTTGCCAAACTGCTCAGAAAGTTAACAACCGGTTCTCCCGAACTGGTGCGAACTGGCTGAATCCCACCACTGAGATGATACCTTTGTCATAATGAAAACTAGAGAGGAAACTTGAAACAATCAACATCTTCAAAGGTGTAACATTCATGAGAGGAAGAAAAGAATAACATGCTGGTCATTAGCAGTGGAAATGGCAGCAAATTAGAAATATAAGTCTATTGAAAAACCACCCAAACTAACAAGTGCTCCACTAAATAAATAACAACCCAACCTCCCACAAGAGACGCTATCTAAGAACATTATTCAGACAAGCACAAATGCACTTCAGCAACCGAGAACAGTTTCCAACAAATTGATAACCAAGCAAATTTATCAAAGAGTGCCTGACCACTCAACCCATTTACAACACAAGCTACGAAAAAGACAACACTGCCATTCATCAAAAACATCTCAAAAACAATCAACAGACTCAGGGTGGATTTGATTTAAATCACTAGTAAAAAGGCTTGATTTAAATCAACTCAATTTAAATCATAATTTTTAAAGAACAACTGTCATCTCTGTCCCGCAGCAGCTCTTCCTCTGACCCGTCCCAATATTGCAGAATATACAGCCTCATGCTACATAACTAAGCTCCATTTCATGCTAAATAAATGAAATTATTAATGTATCTTAAATAGAAAACTATCTTTAGATAAATTTTTACTCCAAAAGCATTTTATTAAAATAAATTTGATAAAAATAAAAAAAATCCGATTAAAAAAAATCATCGATTTTTATCCACCCTGAACAGACTATTACAACCACACAGAATTACAGTAGCACATAAACCAATGAAAGCTTTCAAAACATCTTGAGTAAACTGAAAGATCCAGTAGCCCAAGGGGGGAAAAAAACCTGGACTCATCTATAATATACAGTGTAAAGACTGCAACAGCCCCTATATAGTCAGACAAGCAGAGCACATCCATGAACACCAACTAGCCTGAAGACACGATGAAAACTCCTTAATTTCACAAAACATGAAGACATATAATCACAGTTTCAACCTTAGATCAAGCTAAATTCAAAAAGTGCTAGGGAATAGGAGGAAGCTTGACACTCAGAAAAATCAGCCATCAATAACACAAGGAGATAAATTAACATTGACACTCTATTCAAAAGTCAATAAAAAAGCTAAAAAGTAAGCAAAAAGCCCAGAACACCTCCTTGTCAGCAATCAACATGCAGATAAATCAGGGATTAGCACCAAACAATCAAGCAGCAACCAATAGCCTAATCAAGGAAATACCAAGGAGAAAATAATACCCTCACCAACAGGGAAAGCTACTCTATGTAAAAGTGGTCAAAATGCCCCACTCCCGTCTAGCAGTGAATATTAGTTACCTAGTTGGTTATGAAACATTAGAAAATAAACAACCTAGCTCAGAGAGCACAAGGACTTGTAATACTTTCTAAAACAGTTCTGCAAAAATGCAAAATAACTTATGTTTAATCATATTTTAACTGATTTCATAATTGTAAGATTGTGTACCAAATTTGAATGTTATTTGGTACAGAATGCTGTGTTTTATATTCAAAACTGCCCATATATAACATTAAATATGGAATTACTTGTTGGAAACCTTGACCCAATGAATTAAGAGACAAAAACTTACTAAGTAGGTCTCCCCATGTAAATTCCAGGAGTAGGTGTGTGGGGCCTTTTTGTTATTGAGAAATCAACTCTGATTCTTCTCCCATCAAGCTCCATTCCATTCGCTCTTTCTTTTGCCTAAGTGAGGATTAAAATATATTGCAGAATAAATTTAACTTAAATCACAACTAGATATAAAATTAATAGCTGGAGTGGAAAGCCTATCAGAGTAGCTTTAACAATGTTGCAATACCACCCATACTATCTGCTTGGGGGAAAAAAGTGTCATAACTTATACAATTTCTTGTGAATTTATTCATCGTAGCCTGGGTCTTATTTTCATAAAAGTTGCGATTTGTCTATCATGAAAGAAGGCTAAGATTATGCTGGATATAAGAATGAAACATTTTGTAATATACAAAATTATTTGTGACACAACTGAACAAAACAGGACAGAATCAAATAGGATTCAAATCCCTACAACTTCTATTATAAATTATTGGGACTACCTGACCAATCATCTCCTCTCAAATTAACTTTATTTCACAGAGACAAGAATAGAGAATTATGTAGCTCTTTACAGGAATCCAGAATATGTCATAATAAAGAAAACTCTATTCTTAATATAACAATTCAAATACCAGAGACAATTAAATTTGCATTGAAATTACTTCAGTCATAAAATTCAGTGGACAACTGCACTGTCTTAAACCCTAACATACTTTACAACTCATGAAGGTAAAATGAGGGAGAAACAGATAGAGGCTCTTTAATTTAATGGAGGACAAACAGAATATAAATAGTATGTATATGCAAAAAATGCAAAAAGGAAGATCTGCATGAACAAAACTCTTGATGCTTGTAACACGCAGACTTCAGTTCTGGTCAATTTTAAAAGTATATGTAGCTATTAACATGAATCTAGGAAATATATTCCTTTTTTATTCTGGAAAAAATATGTTTATACAACTTTAATTAGCATGATTTTGCACACAGTAATATAATTCAATATAAAGACAATTCCTTACCTCCTTAGCATCATCAACACTTTCAAAATAAACAAAAGCAAATCCTCTAGAACGCCGAGACTGTTGGTCATATACAATAGAAACATCAGCAATTGGACCGTATTTGGAGAATACTTCTCTCAGATCTCTTTCTGTTGTATATAGGCTTAATCCAAATACTCCAAGACAACAATTTGGGTCTGGATTTGCCTGCATAAAAAAAAAAAAAAGAAAAGAAATTCTCATAAGAAGTGAGTGTTCTATAAAAGAAACAAAATACTTTCAGATACAATTTAAAAATATCTATGTTAAATAATAAACTGCCTTTCCTAGAATAAAAAAAGGTAAGCAGAGACCAGAACACTGTCCAAATCTCCAGAATGTTCTGTTGTACTCATTAACATACAAACTAAATTTAGAATACACTAACAAGTACTGATAACTATTGGGAGCTGTGATCTCTCACGCTTAACATGATTCACTTTTGTATTACTACAGCATGTTTCTTTTTATGTTTGAACATGAGAAGCTTCCTTTTTTCGTAATACATTTGCTCACACATGAGATCTCTTCACCCAGTAGGGATTTAGATAAGTGTATGTTAATCAACAGGGACACTTTTGGATACAAAATACAGAAACATTTTTGCACTGAATAAAACAATAGTAGATGTCTCTTTAGATCAGAAAAGGGATTTTTGACTAAAGGTCCAAGGACACTTGTGATTAGATTTCAGAGGGTCCATGGATGGGAAAAAATACAAATTTATTTTCAGTAACCTCTAGCTGAACTGAACTGTATTTTCTTACCGATTTAATGAATTAAGAAACACATATATTACATATTTTAAAAAAAGAATTTTGATAACTATATTTGTGTACAGGTAGTCCTTGTTTAGCAATCTTTGTAGGCACGCCGTTGACAAAAAAGTACAACCAATACTTACAATTATGACTGTTGCAGGTTTGTACAGGTAGTTTTGACTTATTACAATTATCACAGGAAATTTATTGCTAAGTGTTATGTCATTAAGTGAGCTGTGCCTGATTTTACAAATTTTTCATCACCGTTGTTACATAAATCACCATGGTCATTAAACAATTCATGCCTCTCCCACAGACTTTGCTTGTTGGAAGCTCCCCGGAAAGGTAGTTAAATGATGATCACTTGACCCCAGGAGGCTGCAACTGCCATAAATACATGTCAGGTGCCAAGTGTCTAAATTTTGATCAGGAATGTGGAGGTTCTGCAACAGCAGTACAGTTGCAAGAAAAAGTATGTGAACCCCTTGGGATTACGTGGAGTTTTGCATGAATTGGTCATAAAATGTGCTCTGAACGTCATCTAAGTCACAACAATAGAAAAACACAGTCTGCTTAAAATAACACTACACAAACATTAGATGTTGCCATGGTTTAATTGAACATAACATGTAAACATTCACAGTGCAGGGAGGAAAAAGTATGTGAACCCCTAGCCTAATGACTTCTCCAAGAGCTAATTGGAGCCAGGAGTGAGCCAACCTTGACTCCAATCAGTGTGATGATATTGGATGTGTTGCTGACAGCTGTCCTGCCCTTTAAAAACACACACCTGGTTTGGGTTTACTGGTTTC
>QLTV01003659.1:3361264-3379822 GCA_003457575.1 Thermophis baileyi
CTTCAGGAAAAAAACCTGGGTTTTTTTCCGGGGTTTTTCCGAATTTTTCCGGGCCTTCACATCTCTACATGTTACCAGACATTATTTAAATCTAGAGGTACTAGAATATTAAACTTTAACCTTTGTGTACAGCTAATCCTCAGGTTGACTGCAATTAAAGCAGGACTGTCATCATTAAGTAATGCAGCTGTGTGATGACTGCATCACTTAGCAAAGCAATCAAGATTGTTGTTGTAACTCAAGATGTGCGAGTCGCTAAGCTGAAAATGGAGGGAGTAAGGCAAGGAGCACAGGGTGCCACTATGGGATGGAGAGGTCTTGGAGGTTTTTCATTCCTAATAGTTGTCAGATGGTTCTTTCATGTTTAGTAGGCTGTGTGGATCTGAGGGCAGGGGTCCCGAACCCTCGGGCCGTGGCCTGTTAGGAACGCAGGTCATGCAAGCGGTGGGCAAGCAAAGCTTCATCTGCGCATGCATAGGATCTAGGTTGCACACGAAACACACACACCCGGTCTGTGGAAGACAACTTTTCTTCCAAAATTGGTTCCTGGTGCCAAAAAGGCTGGGGACCAAGGATGTGTGGTGCACGCAAGTACAAGGAGGTTGGGGAACGTGTGTGCAGGTGATGGTGCATCCGAGTGAATGGGGGAAGGAGGGCATGGTATAAGCAGGGCAGGAGGAAGACTTACCTGAGCAATGCGATCTTCCTTGCTAGATTTCCCACTGACTTTGCTTGTGGGAAGCCAGCAGGGAAGGTCAGAAATGGTGATCAGGTGACCACAGGTTGCTGTAACCAGTTGTAAGTACGAGCTGGTTACCAAATACCTGAATTTTGTTCATGTGACCATGGGGACATGGCAACAATCGGAACTTCAAGGACCAGTTGTAAGTTCTTTCATTCAGAATCTTCGTAGCTTCAAATGGTTGCTGAATGAATGGTCGTAATTTGAGAACTACCTGTAATGAACTCTAGGATCCAGTTATATTAGGATCCAGCTATATTATTTATTTGCCTAGCAAGACTTTAATCACCCATTGTTTCAATCAAGATAAGCCATATTATCCTTATGTACAATACAGCAATTAAACTCACTAGGGACACCTATAGTAACTAAACAAGATATAAATGACAATTGGGAATTAATGACTGGAGGACCATCTGAAAATTTTAGCACTAAATTCCAAGATCACTAGAATTAAAAGAAAGCTTGCAAACATAAATCTCATAAGGAAATAATTGCAAATCACTCATGTTAACACTGCCAAGAAAACTACATGAATACAGTCACTAAGCTCAATGCAAGAGCATTTACCTGTATTTAGATAGGTAAATTTATTTGAGATAAATTTAACAAAAATATGCATCACATAAGCTTACCGAGATTCAGATCTCGATCTAGATTTTGACCTAGATCGCCTTGAACCCTCCTTGGATCTAGATCTAGCAGGGGAATGCCTTGGAGACTTGCCAGAACCATGCGCACTTCCACTTCTGGAAGCAGAACGGGACTCCTGTGTATAGAAAATGCATAATTTAGTTTAAGTTCAATGTCTTTAGTATTTTAGTCTAAAGAAGTTCTGGTGAAAAATAAAGTTCTTTGTCTCCATTATGTGTCCGGGCAGTTGCCACTAGAACTGCCTAGATTTAGGATTTTTTTTGCCTGTTAAGCACTTCTTTTAAAAAAAAAAACCCTGTTTTTTTTCTTCTATTAAACAAATAATGCATGCATGCATGTTTATCAAAATATACAGGGACACATAAACAGACTAGTAATTACTTAGCGTAGTGCTTTCAGATTCCAGATTACTTCTTATCTTAACTTCATTTTTATTTCTTTTCTTCATTCTTCCGTTTCAAATTCTGACTTCTTTCATCTTCCCCACTTCACACAAATTGCTCAATATTCTATAAGTGGGACTTCTGGTCTGATAATTAGCATGCATTCACTTTCTTTTTTTTCAAATTTCAGCTTCACTTATTCCTGAGCTTCAAATAATTCTCATTTATAAAACTTGTCAAATGGCGACTTCCGCATTTTCCTTCTTCAACATTAACCTTAATAAAAAAAGAACAGGATGAAGAATATTTAAAACTCCAGGATAGATATCTAGTGTCAAAACTGAAACTAGAAAAAATGCTATGTGTTTGCACGGCTTTTAATTAGTATGCAGTTTTGTTCTAATACTGTGATGCCAGGTTTATGACTTTTTTTTTTTTTTAGAAAAATGTCAATTCAATTGAAAAAGATTGACCAGCTACAAATTTCCTTATTAAGCCTACTTTAGATGTCCAAATAGTTGAGGATTTAACATACTGATGACTTTTTGATATTTAACATTTAGAAATTAGTAATGTTTTTCAAAATCACGTATTTACATAATTCCACTCAACTGAGCTATTTTTAATAGAGACAGAATATATGGATAAACTGAAGAACCTTATTTCTCAATAGCATATGCTTTAATTTCTTCAGCAATTATGGATAATTCTATCATATGTAAGAGAGCGGTCTTAAAAAAAACAAAAAACAAAACAAAACAGGAACCCTGGCAGCACCTTTTTGACTAAAAGAAAATCATTGAAAAGCATATGCTTGTGTGAGCTTTTGTGAAATGCAACTAATAAAGTGGACTGAGCCTCGTAAAAGCATATTATAAAAGCCTTTTCATAAAATTTCTTAAGTCAGAAAAGTGCTGCCAGACTTCTGATATGTCACAATGAAAATTTTATGCTAAAATTTTAATTAGTCATGACAATAGAAAATACATTTGTTTTAAACAATGTATTTTCCAAGCTTATAAATTCATATTTTAAAATTTGGTAGCTTTTATGTTAAATAATTAATACCAATTATTTTAGAACAACTTCATTTTAATTCTCCTTTTTACAAATAACATCTATCTAGTTCCTACAATATTTGCACGGACAATACAAAAATACTGTAATACAACTGTTACTGTACCATATACAAAATACAAATGTAACATCACAGGAAGTCTTAGGAGAATTCAATAAGAACATTATGTTATAAAATTATGTGTGCTCTCATGCAACATTTCAGTTTTATCACTCATCACTGATAATGACTAAAACTATACCTTGTTACTGCTAAAGGCAAGTTCATAGAACAGTGTCTCACCTGAACGTCTTGGTACATCTCTTTCCTCAATACCCCACACCCCATGAAAATGAAAAGAATTCCCAACTCACAAATTTTTGGTATACAATGCTTATTTGAAAAATGTGACCTGGCAAAGTATTCACATTAAAGGGGGAGCGAATATTTTGTTAAAAACAGGATTTACTTATTTACAATATTTGTATAAGTTTTTCATTTAAAAAAGAATTCTGAAAATGACCTATAAATCTCAAAGCGTTTATCTTTTAAAAATGTTTAAATCAAGTTTCATGTCATGTATTTTCTAAAAATGATGCAAGATTTTGTAGCACACTACATTTACAATTACAGCAAGTATTATTTATACGGTACATTTTCATTTTTATAACAGGGCCATATTTTTTTTTCATAATTTTGGAATTTTATCGAAATAACAAATGACTGCAAAATAGTCCTATATAATGTCTATTATATCCAGCAGTCATGAGAGATTGAGAATGTAGTTATGGGAATGGCACACAAAGGTAGCTCAATTAAACTGGAAAGTTACTGAGCAAAATAAGAGTTTATTTCCATGGAATAAAAATGGGAAATCTGGTTAATATACATGTTAGAGAATGAATGAACCACTGTTTGTTCAGACAGAGTATGCTACTTACTTTTCACACAATTACATCTCAGCAACTAGTAGCCTGAACATCCCTCCAAATATGGAGTATTTAATGTTTTTTTTAATAGTGTCATATAAGCTGCATGAACTGAAATCATGGACATAGTTTATACAGGTAGTCCTTGAGATGCAAGAGGTCACTTAAGGACCGTTCAAAGTTATGACAGATGCCCGCAAACTACATATGAACCTGTTTCAAAGTTATGACAATGCAACGACCCTGCAGTCATTCACCCTTATGACCCCACCATAAAGACATTGAAGCACCCCACCCCTTTCCCCCCATCCTGCCCTGATGTAATTCCGCAGCCCATGGGCCTGTTGCCCATGCCTCCTGGAAGCAACTGCCATTTTCCACATGCTGGCAATCCCTTGTGGTGTTCCCATAGCCTAGCAAAAGCCATGAGGGGTTGCAGTTTCTCAACAGCTAGCCAGGAGTGGGTTTGCCATCTCTTAACAGGCAGCTGATCAGGCTAAAAAGCTATGAAAGCCTGGAAAACCGGTCTTTGTTTTGCCCCAGAAATGCAAGAGCACCTCGGTAGGAGGAAATGCAGTGGCAGAACCAAGGAAAAAAGGCAGGCCCAGCATTTTCCTTCCAGTTTCTCACTGGCAAGACAGTCAGCTATGAAGCATGCATGTGTGGGAGCCAGCAGGAGGCACTGGGGAAGAACAAGCTCCTTTTCCTTCCCTTCTGGAAGCAAGCACCATTTTGAAGGGCCCACAATTCATTATGACTACTCTGAAAATGGCCCTTGCTTTCAGGCTGCAGCCATGTGGTCTAGGGACAAGAAGAGGCAACTTGCTCTCACTCCCAATGCAACAGAGCTTCCAGGAGGTGGTCTATGTTAAAAGGTGAGCGACCAGCAGGGAGGATCCTGCATGTGGGACCCAAGGGATGGGAAGCAAAGCAAAGAGTATCTCGGGGGCAGGCCTTGAGCAGTCTGAGGCAGGTGAGTCTGTGCCTGGACTAAGCCTCCCAGGATTACCCTTACCCATGAGGCACCCCATGCTCCATTTAACAATCCACATGTTCATTTAATGATTGCACTGGGAGATCAGGGATGGCTGGTTGTTACTTGATGCAGTTCATTTAACGTTTGTCCCAAACTTACAACTGTAATGAGCAGGCTCCATTATGGTCATAACTCGAGCACTACCTGTATTTAGCTGCAGGCAACTATACAGTTCCAAGTGTTATAATTAAGCATGTTTTAGGAAAAAAATGAATTAGATACTAAGTTCAGATTGACACTGAAGATTATATATCAAATATATATCTCATGGGAAATGTAATATAAATCCTAAACTGGTGTCAGTTTCAACAAAAGACAGAATGATTTTTATCCTGTAGCCAAAAAGGCCATTTTCAGCTCTAGCTGGTGCACCCAGTTGTGACCATTTCTCAAACAGAAGGCCCTGAATATAAACATTTGTGTGGTACAGGTAGTCCTTGACTTACGTCCACAGTTAAGCCCAAAATTTGTTGCTAAGTGAGACATTTGTTAAGTGAGTTTTGCTCCATTTTACAACTTTTCTTGCCACAGTTGTTAAGTGAATCACTACAGTTAAGTTAGTAAGATGGTTGTTAAGTGAATCTGGCTTCCCCATTGACTTTGTCAGAAGATCGCAAAAGGTGATCACATGACCCCAGGACACTGCAACTGCCATAAATGTGAGCCAATTGCCAAACATCTGAATTTTCATCACATGACCATGGGGATGCTGCAACAGTCATAAATGTGAAACACAGTCATAAGTCACTTTTTTCAGTGCCGTTATAACTTTGAAGGATCACTAAATGAACAGTTGTAAGTTGAGGACTACCTGTATTGATACCCATTGACCAGATTACTATTTTGTTGTATATGGGGTTGCCTGGAAGACTACTAAGAAACTTCAGATGATGCAGAATGCAACTGTCTATGAGGTAATGGCTCAGACACTTTACTGTGGCATTACCTCAATATTAGGGGATTTGCATTGGCAATTAAGTTAATGTGCTATTTATCTCCTATGAAGCCCTAAATGTCTTATGGCCTAGATATTTTCAAGGTAGTCTATTCTCACCCCATGTATACAAACAGAAAACACCTGCTGAATGTTTACATACCATGATATCCAGTCGCCCAGAGTCCCTTGGGAGTTGGGCGGCATACAAATTTAATAAATTCAATTCAATTCAGTAGGAAGGGGCACAGAAATCAGCACTTTGAGTGCTCCCTTTATTAGAACAGAACAATTACTAGATATGAAAGGTGGACCCCTCTCACAATCTTCCAAAAACTTGTTAAAATTTGGTTATTCTGGAAGCACTTTAGTAAAATGTTGTCCAAATAAGATGGAATGCCATGAATTCTACTGCAGTTTGAGGTTATTGTAATTAACTGTTTTACTTTCATTGTTAACTTTTTATTATGTAGATTGATTTTATACCATTTCTGAAGATGTAAACATTTAATAAAGCAATAAAAATAAGTTGTAATTGTATTAAATTTTTTAAGGTTTCAGCGCATGAAATGTAGTTCAATACATGGAAACAACCCAATTCCTTCCAAATATTCTGGACTACAATTTCCACATCATCCAATTTTGGACATGTTGGGACATCATGGGAACTGTAGACAAAATATCTGCAGGGCAGCAGGTTGGTTACGTAAATACAATAAAATGTCAGGTTCACATGCATTTTCTATATGGATGGAAGAATGGTATTATATACAAATCAAGTAAACAAGAAACCTTGCTTTTAAAAATGCTAGTTTGTCCTTAAAGCTGTTTTTATGTTGTTTTTAAAGCATAATTTGGAATCTTAAACAAAAATGCTGGTTGATTTTCTAAGTTTTTAAAAGTGAAAGGTTCTGCTCACAGTCATCCATATAACAGTGCTAGAAGACAATATTTACTGGAACCAATAAGCTGTGAACACCCCCGTCACCTTTAAGGTACCTTTTATTATTTTGGCCCCTTGTTCCCAGACATGACATTGCAGGTATTTTGTGGAAAAGCAAGATTTACATAGCAGTTTTGCAACAGCATTCATGATGTGCTTTCGAAAGTCTGACAATGTTCACTGATCAAAAAGATTACCTGTTTATGCTACATGAGAGCCAACAAATGCATTCCACATAAAAATAATCTGCTTTTAAAACGCATTCCCTCTTTGGTTTTGGCAGCAAAAGCTTTCTAGAAACCAGTAAAGCGGGTTCCTCTAGAATCTTAATGGTTTTCATGTTTCATGCAGATTCATTTTCTTCCACCAAAGTGATGCCCAAGTCAGAACAATATCATTGAGTAAAATATGAAAGATAAAACTCTGTATAATTTATTTTCAAAAATATGTCATTTATTCCTCCAGCTCTTTTATGAAAATCCACATGCAGAGTAGCTAAGCACAACCGGTGCTCAATTTTTTTAATGAAAAATACCGAGTTGGCTACAGTAAGAAATCTAATAATTCACGGTATAAACATTACTGCAGAGTACAGCATTTCCTCCTTTTTTTCTTTGCCTGAAAGTAATCTCAAACTGTTCTATCCCCCCCTTTTTTTAACGATTTAGGGAATAGAATGGTCCATGAGATGCCTTAATTTTTCAATCAATCAACCTATCTTTAAAAGTTAATCCCAGCAACAAGCAAGAATCAAGTGTAAAAACATTGTCATCAAGAAAAAAAACTTAAAAACAAGATGAATTTTAGTAGTAAGGAGTTTCAGCAAATATAAATCCAAATTTTGATTTCTGGACAATAGACACATTTCTAGTTTTTAAGGGATAAGTTTATTCAGAATTGAAATGGTTGGAGCCACAACTAAAAATGTTGACCTATTACAGTACAGTTTGCACTTTCCTTACTTTATTAAATCTGGTAAAAGACCAGTAATTTCGTAATATACTATCGTGTGATTGCTTCCTACATTAGGGAACTCCTGAACAGAGAGAGCTAGCCTGTATGACTTTGTTTTGAAATTCAGAGATTATAATCACTTCAACATTTCTTTTAGTCTGCAGTCTCAATGAGTGTTAAACTAAACATTCCAAAGTATTTTGAGGAAAAGCTTTCTGTATTAATTTTTCAGTGATAAGTTTACAAACTTTTAAATTGATTTCATAAAAAGAACATGTGAACCCCTCATCCTTGTCTTCACAGATCTGGCACATCCCTTTCAGTTTAACTACCACACTGAGTTCATGCCTTCATAGTTTTATCCCCATCTATCCATTTTCTATGCCTTCATTTCCACATTACTCTTTCCCCCAACATTTATCTAAGGCTGTGGCCATACTAATCTCTACCTTGCAGTAATTGCATCTACAGCTAGCAGCATGTTCAGCAATTTTCTCCAGGAGGTAAAACCCTCCCACTATGCATTTCTTTGTCTTGTTTCCATTTACTAGTTTACCATGCACTGTTGCTCTCAAGAATATTCGTAGAATATATTGGCAAAGAAAATGCAGTCATCCTTTCCAGCTACATTGAATGGCTTTTTTTTTTGTTTAAAAGCCAGATTTTTCTGTGAAGCAAATCTGAATTAGAAACATTTTTTCAAAGGTAGTCCTCACACAACTATGCAACCAAGTTAAAAAATCCACAGAATTTAGTGCAGAATTCTCTTTGGAGGCTATTCTGATAGTATAAAATACATTTCAATCATTCAGTTTAAAAAAAAGACATTACCTGTGAGCCAAAATTCAATTACTTTGCAAACCTAAGAAATTAACTTAATGAAGAATTGAATATGTATTTCTTAAGGACAGCAAACTTCTCTTTATTTCACTGCATGTTACTAATTAATCGTCCCAAAGGTGCTTTCCAAAAGGCAACTGGACTTTCTTGGTTTCTTTAAAATGTTTCACTTCTCATCCAAGAAACTTCTTCAGTTCTGAATGAGAAGTGAAATGTTTTCAAGGAAAAAAAAACCAAGATAGTTCATTTGCCTTTTGAAAAGCACCTTTGGGACAATCGTGAACTGGATGACTGAGAATCTCCATAGACACTACTAATTAATGTAACATCATCTAGTTCACTCTACTGTACAATATATATGGGCTTAGATGATTAGTTAGGCCTAATTGGAAGATCACCAAGCAGTACTAGTGTGATGGGTGGGGGGGAAATCTCAAGGACAAAACGATTTTTGCACTATCCCTGAGAAAGCTATATGGATATGTCCACTTAACTCAAATTTGGTTTCTACTTTCAACGTATTAGCTACCCAGGAAATGAGTATTTAAAAAAAACAACAGCATTTTTTTAACTCTATAGCTTGGTCTACAGAGGTGACATCAATGCAAATTTAAAACTGTAGTACTAAAAGAAAACCATGCCTATTAGGAAAATTTACTGTAGCCAATTTTACACAGTAAAAGTGTTACTCACTTATAGCTAGGCATTTATTATAGTATGTGCTAAATTATATTATACTACTGAATGCAACAGTCATATAATATTTAGGATTCACAACTACAAAGTACAGTAAGCCATAAAGTATGCTTTAAAAGATTAATAATGGTGGTTATATAAACATGATTTTTTTTTTTGCAATTCCCCCCCTTCTGAGGTCAGTTGAGTCTCAGTGCAGAAAACTGAAAAGAAAAGGTGAAAGGAACCATTCTCTTACTCAATTTCTCTTTCTGAATCAGCAATCCAATTTGATTAAAATATTAATATACCATGGCTGGATTAGAGAATTCCTAAACATGCACCTCAACAGCTTAGTTGATTTGTATTTGCCAAAATTCCAGACTTCATCTCTTCATCTTTTGCACAAAATCTACATTTTTGCCATGCAACTTTCAGTTATAAAAGTTGCAAAATGACTGTGGCCTGCTCCTCCTGCTGTAATGTTGAATGAAGCCCTGCAAAGCAGCAGCCTAACACATTAAATACTGTATCGCAGTTGATGTGCATTTGTGCACAACCTTATTTTTTTCTGCTTTGTTTCCGATTCAGCTATATTAAACCAATGTTTTTACTGCTAATTAGCAGATAAACCAATATTACGCTGTTTGAGAAGTCAATGTCGTTTGAAATAAAAATTTCAGCTTTTTAAATTATCTATTACTTCGGCGAAGCCTCGTTTATTCTGCCTTTCTATTCCACAAACACGAATAGAATATATTAAGTTTACAATCAAAGAACCCATACTGAACATTATTTTTCAATATATTTTTTAAGGAAACGCTTTGTATGCTGCGCTACAGCTATGCTGGGCTTTGATAACAATGCTTTCCCGTTAACAAATCAAATTATACAAGAATTCACGGTGCACGTGTGCAAGAGCAAAAATTTGGAGCGAAGCTGAAACACCATCCAGTAAAGCGGAAAGAATGAAATATCTAACTATCAGAGACGTCTGGAGTCGGATGCAAACACCGCGGACGGCGCTTGGCATTTGCAAAGAAATCAGCTCTATAGCATTCCAGCGAGGAAAGGTTGCCAATCTTCCGCGGCCATTTTGTCCCCGCGGCGGCGCGTTCCTGCGGGTCAACTGCCCAAGATGGCGTCGGGAGAGGGGCTCACCATAGAGCTCCACGTCACAGCGCGCCCTCTCTACAGGAAACGGTGGGCCATTTTCTCGCGCCAAATCAAGACGATTCAGGCTAAGACGGGAGAGGACGTTAGGCCGGAGGAACAGCCGTTTGTTTCCCCATTCAAGGTCTTTCCCTCTAGCTCCACGCCAGTCCCAGAGAAAAGGAAAGGGAAGTCAAGATGCTTTTTCTTTAAAAGAAAAAAAGCCGAAAATGCGTGTTTTCTTTTTTAATTAAACAGGCTGCTTAAACCGCGCTCGCAAGCACTGTATATTACCCGCTCGCCGTAGTTCTGCTCCCCGCTGTCGCTCATTTTCCCGTTTAGGAGCGCTGAACGCCAACCGCGGTTTCTAACGCCAAACCGTCTCTTCGCTAGCCTTCTCCGCAGAGGAAATGACGGAGTTTCCCAAGCCCCGCCCTCGCGCTCGAGCGTCCACTGCCTCGCTCCTTCTTCCTTTCTCTACGGCTCCGGCGCCTCCCTTCCTTTGGGTGGAGGCCTCTACTCGTCTTGGGAATCCGTTTTGTACGAGGAGTCTTGTTAAAACGGATTTGTCTATCATTCATTTACCGTTTATATTCGGGTTAGAATTAGCTCCCCGTGCAGCCCATAGGAATACTTTGGTCTTAAACACGAGAATTACCTTTTATGGCAGGTAACCCTTCCAGTTGTGGAAAAGGTCGGAGAAAGAAATGACAACGACGACTTCAACCCTAGAAGCTATTACAGTCTCCCCATCCTCCCCATTCACAGGCTATTATTCCCAACTGCCCAATGGGAAGAATCATGGAACTTGTTTTTAGTATTTGTTTTGGTTGGTGTATTTGATAGGATGTAATTTATTCGATTCATACCTGCTGCAGGGGAAGAGACTTCAGCGATTCACAACATATCAACAAACAATACAATATAACGTTCACTGTGTAATCAATAGAAGTAACAACAAATCATACAGATAAAACGAAGACAAGCAGCACTTAACATACAAACAATTAGAGAATTAATAAAATAGATGCCATGACTACATATCCCAAGTATTGGCTACAATAATGCTGCTTTTAATATTTTTCAGAAAGCAACTGGTCAAATTTCTAGGGAGAGGCTATTCCAGTGCCCAGAGGCAGTAATAAAAAATTAGTACTGTATCCCTCCAGCCACCTCACTTTGCAGAAGTGGGAGGCCACTAGGAGATTTTCTCATGGTTAACAAATAAAAACTGGAGAAATAGTCTTAGAAATGTTTTGGTGCCAAGTCATATAAGGCTTTAAGCTAAAATGTGGGGAGAGAGACATAGACACACAGAGTGATGCACAGAGTGGGAGAGAGAGGGGAAGATAGGGAGATGGGGAGAGAGAGAGAGATACAGAGGGAGAGAGAGACACAGAAAGGGGAGGAGAGGAGAGGGGGAGAGAGATAGAGAGGGGGAGAGAGATACAGAGAGATCTGATTCTTTTAAAGCAGGCTTTCAGTGTATCAACTCTCAGCTGATCTATGGGACTGAAGAATTGCTGGAAAAGAGCAATCTCTCCCTTCTCTTGGTACCTGTTCAAAACCAAGGTCCAAGATCTTGGACCTGGGATGGTGTTATTTTTTAGCTGCAAGTTCTCTGAACCTATGAAGATGAGATCAGAGAAATGGCAAAAAGAAAAAAGAAAAAAAAAGAACCTGATTCCCTCTTGCAGGTGTACTATTATGTCTCCTGGGAATGAAAACAGAAGTGAGGATAGAAGCAGCTTTTTTCCAGTTCTGTAATCCTGGGAATCTTTACACACACACACACACACACACACACACACACACACACACACACACACACACACACACACGTGCGTGTGCGTGTGTGTTTATATTCATAGGGAAAGTAAATAATTTATTTGGACGGCAGAGGGCAATGTTTCTTATTTTTCTTAATCTTATAAATAAAGCTTTGTTTATCTGTTGTTTCTCTGATGAAGATCCTCTTGTAGGTTCTTTAGATATAGAAATTGAAAACGATCATTTAGGCAATTGAGTGAAATGCTCTGATCTGTATAGGAAGCCATAGCAAAATATCCATGACAGATGGGAAACCTGTCCTCTGCTAAAACATATGAATGGAATGAGGCCCATCATTTCTTTAGATGATTAGCCCCATTTTTAAAGTACTGTCGTCGTTAAATTTTACTTGAATGCTAAAAAAAATCTATCTTCCTGTAATTAAAACTATTACTCTACGTCTTGCCCTTTTAAACAATAAAGAAGAGACCTTGATTGCTTTCTCTATGACATTCTGTCAGGTACTTGATCTGCACAATATGTATATTATTATTATTATATTATCTATATACATATTACATTAAATTATTTGAGAGCCAATTTGGTGCAATGGTTAAGGCATCAGACTAGAAACCAGGTTACTGAGTTTTACATTCACTTTAAGCACAAAGCCAGTGGGGAAACCTGAGCTAGTCAATATTTCAACCCTAGGATGGCAAACAACTTCTGAAAAACCTTGTCAAGAAAATTGCAGGGCCTTGTCCAGGCAATTTCTGAGAATTAGACATGGTTGAATGGAAGTGGGGAAAAAAGAATTATTTGAAGATTAGGTGAGACAATGATATGTAGCAATATAAGTACATGATGTAATTAGCATCATGCATCTCAGGTGTAAAAATGCATACCTGAAGTCCACATTTCTAATAGGTTTTCTGATAAAATTTCTAGTATATTTCAGTGATTCTGTTCGGTAATTCAAACTGACTAATTTGCTTCTAATTACATGTACATTTTCCAGTTGGTCAGTTTGCCTGACATTTAGATAGGTTCACACATTGTACTAAATCAAAATAGGGTTTGTTCACTGTTGGTTTAGTATGTTGTGCAAATTTATTGCACCCGGCTTGCAAAAACCCAGATATTCATTATATGGCAATAAAGAGCAACAGACCTACCTGCTTCCTTTAGTATCATCCAGATTTCTGCATCCCAGATGTAGTATGCCTACTGTTCAGAGATGGGTTTCTGCTGGTTCGGACCGGCTCTATAGAACTGGTAGCGGGAATTTCCCCCCGCTCGCCGAACCGGCAGCGATGGCCGGCTGGACATGCCCCCGAACTGGCTCTCTCGGTGGCGCCATAGGCGCTGCCATCTTGGTTTTTAGCACTGCTCATGAGCGCGCGCCCACGCGGTACATGAGGAAGCGAACTGGCAGCGAGGTAAGTCAGAACACACCCCTGCTACTGTTGTGCAAACTCAATCATTGTGATTTATAAAGAGGAGCCGTGGTGGCACAGTGGTCCGAATGCAGTATTGCAGGCTGACTCTGCTCACTGCCAGGAGTTTGATTCTGACTCGTTCAAGGTTGACTTAGCCTTCCATCCTTCCGAGGTTGGTAAAAATGAGGACCCACATTGTTGGGGGCAATATGCTGATTCTGTAAACTACTTAGAGAATGCTGTAAAGCACTATGAAGTGGTATATAAGTGCTATTGCTATAAACCATAGTTTATAAGCAACAGTGCTATGTGAACCTATCAATATTTATTCAATACAGCATTACTTAATAAATCACAATTTAGTGTGATGTATAAATACATTTCTTAGTTTTTCAGAAGTAGAGTTGTCAGGTAGTGACGTACTGTAAGTTAAGTAAGGAATGTACATCCAATTCATTGCATAAAGAAGAAAATTTCATTGCATATTAAATTGTATCATGGCATATATAATTTCCAAAGAAATACAATGTTAGTCTTTTGCACAAAAATGACCACAAATAAAAACGTCACTTCTCAATTTTGTGATACCGTACATAAGACTGATTTTGTTACCATGTAGATGTACATGGTACATCTGTTTATGTGCTTTTTTTGTAAGCTGTCTTGAATGGTCTTTCTAGGTATGAAACATCTAGTAAGAAAATAGATTGCTAAGAAACATTGAATGTAAACAACATTTCTGGACTTGTAGTGACATGTTTGAATGAGCCTGCTGTGATCACCCTTCTTTTATGGTTGGATAGGCTTTAGCTATTTAGTTATTCAGTTATGTATTACACCAAGAGAAAAGAATATGAAATAGTTTCTTCTGAAGAATATGTGGAAAAATCAGAGACATAAATCTAGTGTAATCTCATAAGGGTCTTAAATTCCTGAGACTTGCAAGGTCCCAGGAATTTAATGAAAGCAATCTGCAGTCTGCCATGCAGGGGTGGGTTCTAACTTACCTCACTGTCGGTTCGCTTCCTCCCGCGCTGCGCGAGTGCGCTGCGCGGGCACGCTGCACGAGTGCATGCGCAGTGCTAAAAACCAAGCTTCTGCGCATGCGCAGAAGCAAAAAACAAGATGGCGCCGCCATAGGTGCCGCCGAGAGAGCCGGTATGGGGGCGTGTCCAGCTGGCCTCGGCTTCTTTGCATGTGCAGAAGGAAACCCCCCCAATTTTTTTCCCCAAAAAAAATATATCCAAAAAAAAAGATGGCAGTGCCCACTGACCGGCACCAACCGAACTGGATCCGTGACGTCACCATAATGTCACCGTGACGTCACCAGCGGGTCGCTACCGGTTCTTCTCCTATAATAGTCCAATAATGTGAATCTTTAAAATCCTAAAGCTATCTGGAAGAGAAGAAATTTTTTGGCTGGCCATATAAAAAAAAATAATGGTACTAAGCAAGCCTTCTTAAGGATTTAATAGCTCAGTCAGCTTACACTAGGAAATCTCTTCCATATCCATTAAGAAAAGCTTGGGTTGCCTCAAGAAAAGTGGGAGGTTTCTCCCTTTCCTCCCTCAACAATGCTCTAAACACCATTGTACACTGCTAATCTTGGTGTCTTTATTTACAGGGTGCATTTCTTTATTTTTTGTAATAGCTTTTGTGGCTTCCAGGTTGAAAAACTATCTTCTTGCATAATAATTTCAGGAACATTTATTTTATAATTGATATTTAGGATTAGCTGTATCAAACTCCTGGGGATTTAGTCCTTTATTTGTACATAACTACAAACATGCTGGATTGATGCCAAGCACATTTAAAATGTACTAGGATAGGAAGTGCCTAAGAATACTTAGATATAAAGATAAACATGCACACATACAATCACCTACTTTTAATATTCCAATCTAAGAGGTTCAGTTAATACCTAGCATCTATGAATCTTCCTTTTAATTCTTAATTATGTATCTTAATTAATATTTGCAGACTTCCAGGGAAGAAATGGCGGACTGAAGGCAGTTCCATGACAAATGAAGAGCTATTGAATAGCTTTAATAATTCCTCTTTAATAATTCCTGCCTGGATAAAGAGAGGATTTAAGATTGCCCACCAACTGCTTCAGACAGTTGTTTCTTGCAAGGAAACCACAGGCAATGGACTAAAGCTCTGGGAGATGAGGGAATAGCCAAGCCATCTTCCTCAAACCACAGTCAGCATCTTTGAAAGGACAGTGGGTTTGCATATTTCCCTTTCTAATCACTTTTGGAAATTACTTGTTAACTGCCTTTCAGTTATTAGGAATCTTTGCATTGAAGGATTTTACAGCATCAAGAGAGTTTCCTTAAATCCTTCAGGAAAGACATTTTAGACAAGTTTAAGAACTATTTTTTTAAATAAACAGCAAAAGGGTGATTAAAACTTGGACTTTAGAAAGTTACAAATGGACTAAGGGTCTAGATAAATTTGAAATAAGATTTTGGAATTAATTATAAACAATCCTTTCCATGGGAATTCTTTTTTAAAATGTAATAAGATAAGACTTTAAAAATTGGATGTTAGAAAATAGAGAGAACTAAAAGATTATAATTAAAAGAACAGAACAGTCAAACTTAACAATTACAGAACAAAACAAAATATTTTAACACTGAAGATATTGAAGGATATTTTTAAACAACGTACCCAAAAGTTAATTTTAAAAGTGTTCTGTCTCTATAGACAGACTATGTTTAGAAGATGTTATGGAAGAGAAATATGTTTTACCTGACAAGATTGAGACTGGTTAGAAAGTGGAATTAAAAATAACAGGCTACAAAGATGACGTGAAAAAAGATGTTAAACTGGACATACACAAGAAACTGGCTGATGTCTTAATCCAAAGTGATATAGAAATAACAAACTAAGAGTAATTTTCCTATATTGGATTTACAAAAGAAGCATGTTAAAGTTTTGAAGAATTTTAGAAGAAGGCTCAAAGAAAAAATGTAAAGTAATCAAGTTTTATAACATTATTTGACGGGACGTAAGATAAGGTTGCTCAAAGTAAAAGGAATATGAAGTTGGCTTGTTTGATCAAGGTTGAAATACATCCTGGTGAAGATTTGTATTCTACATCCTGTAGAAAGATTAGAATTGTCTTTTAACTAATTGAACAGCCAAGTCTTGTACAATATGGATATATTTTTTGGCCAATTTTTGAAGGACATAATTGGTTCTACTTTTACTAAGTAACAAAATGACAAAATTATATGGTTATAATTATCATATTGTTAAACATTGCACTTTAAATTGTGTTTATTGTTTGTTGTTTACAGTTGTATTTTATATTGTTTTATTAAAAGTTCTTCTATGCATTACTGAGAGCTCCCTTGAGAACAAAAGCAGTCTACAAGTACTATGAGTAATACAGTAATAACCCATGTCAAAAGTTTTTTGTTCTCCAGAACTCTTCATCAGGGAAATGTCACAAAATGAGAAGGATGGGGAAGAAGCAAAAAAAAAGTACCAAAATTAGATTAATTATTTTAATGAGGTCTGAAAACAATGAGGAGGCTGCTCATATATGACTACCAGATCTGGGCTGCAAAAATACAGTCACAGGAATGAAATGAACCACATAAAACCCTCTGCCATATACTGATCATCCATATCTGTGCAACCATAATACTAACAGAATACATACGTTCCAGAAGTGGATTCCTGCCGGTTTGGACCGGCTCTATAGAACTGGTAGCGGGAATTTCCCCCTGCTCGCCGAACCGGCAGTGAGGAAGCGAACTGGCAGCGAGGTAAGCCAGAACCCACCCCGATACGTTCCCAAGGTGGATGTCCATATATATAGACTCATAAATGGAGAATAAATTAACTATTAATGTATAGCAGGGTTAGGCAATTCATATTGGTTTGGGTTTACAATTCTCATAAGGACAGTCACTATACTTAATAGCCAGATACTGAGGGTTATAATCCCAAACATATTAAGTGCTCCAGATGGCCCACCTCCGGAAGTTGAATCATTTCATAGAAATTTCACTGAAATCATTCTTGCAACATAAGAGAATGGAAACAGGGAAGCTTACTGTGAATGGTAATTCACATTTCTGGTAATGTCTTCTTGTTCCTGCAAACAATAGGGAATAATATAAAAGTTCTCTAAAGAAAGGAATACTGTTATTAAATAAATCTGAATCTGCACTTTGTGTGTGCAAGGAAATCACAACTAAAATTTATGCATCAAAATGAATTCAGAGAAAAAAGTTGCCTACTAACAACATTTGAAAGTAATCTGAGATCAACTGGTCCCAACGGATGCTCTATATAGAGCACATTAATAATAATCCAAATGGAAAATATCTAAGGTATGACTCATCATGAACAAGGTCTCCTGGGCCAGGAATGGGCATAGTTGGGGCATGTACAAAGGGCTTCCTAATCTCAGCTGCCACCTGTCTTCAAGCAGGAGTGGTGAATTCAGGAGAACATCAGATTTTGCACCAACTCTAGCTGGGGAACATTAACCTTTCTTCTAATAAATATCACTGTTCAGAGGTCTAAGAGAATTAATTTTGAATTAATTGTCTCTAGTCTAAGTTGCTTAGGAGGAAAGTCTGATAAGAGACAACTTTTATATATGGTTTGGAGATAGTTGTTAAAAATACCCTGGACTTAAAAAGAATAAGTTTTAGACTAAGTAAAGCAGTGGTCCTCAACCTTTCTAATGCCGCGACACCCCCGCGACCCCCACCCCGCTGCCACAACCCCTCCCCGCCACCTCCCCACATGGGATGAGGTGACAAAGGGGGCGTGGCACCAGGGGTGAAATGCTCCCGGTTTGGGCTTGCCTGCGGGTCGCCAGACAGCTGATAGCGACGGAAGCGGGAGACTTCGCCCACCCACCCAGACGCCTCCATTTGGGTTCTTTTACCCTCTGCGCATGCACAAAGCCTTCTGCCCATGCGCAGAGGGTAAAAGAACTCAAATGGTGGTGTCCAGGCGGGTGGGTGAAGTCTTCCGCTTCTGTGGCTACCGGCTGTCCGGCAACCCGCAGGCACGGACGAAG
>QLTV01003659.1:3390536-3496826 GCA_003457575.1 Thermophis baileyi
GTTGGGAGCGGGGGTGGGGTGGGGGGTGTCACGTGCGCATGCAGGGGGGGGTGCATGGAATTATGGGTGTAGGCACACACACGTGTGACCCCCCGTGCTCCCCCCTTTTGGCACGCGAACCAAAAAAGGTTCGCCATCACTGTTGTAGGCACTTCACTCAAACCTGGAATATAAATTTCTCACAGTACTGAATCAGGGGCTACATACAACCTGCCATAGATGCCCATATATAATTTTCAAGTCACATCCAAATTATACCCTTAATTTTCCCTCACCATTCTAAACATATATTTTCCAACATGACTGTGGGAAGAAAGAAGGTTTAGCTTTCATATCATTCAATATTGACTCCCTTTTTGGAGATATCAACCCCTCCTCTACCTTTATATATTTTGCTTTACCAACTATTTTTCATACAAGATTAGTATTGCTAAATGGTGCACTTTATAACTAAGCACAAAGCGGTAAAGACCTACAGATATTGTTAAAGTAAACTCAGCTTATAAAGTACCACATCCACTCCTTTGCAACTTGCTTGTGGCTTCTGAAAAGTCACTGAGAACTATCCCAATATCTTTGGCCAAGTCATAGAGTATTGACCAAAAAAGCCATTAGCACAACATCTTTATTGACTGCATCTGAAACCACAGCTAGTCAGACATGATCAGGAAACATAACAGAAGAACAGAGAACCTAATGGGTTGCAACAACACTGATTAAATTCTAATACAACTGTGCAGCAGTAATATAAAGGGGATTACTCATTTCAGCTCTTTGGGAGCGGGATCTGATGACATAATCTGGTTGCCAACCAACCTGCTGTTTCCCAGGGGATTTATGGAACGGACAATCAGTCAGCACTCAAGAAAAGATTAATAGGATTTCCAAGCACTAAGTGCACTAAGGCAGCCTACATTCACCTGAGGTATTGCAAAAGCCTAGAACAGCAATCTCAACCAAATACATAGAGTTTCCAGTGACCTTCACAGCTCTACAGATAATTATTTTCATGTGATGTACTGGTCAGATTATCTTTCTCCATCAGAGTAAAGATAAAATGATGAAAGAAAATTCAAGAGTGAATTAAATACATATATTATTGTCAGAGAAAGCAGAATTTATTCATTGAATGTCCTGCATTATTGCAGTTACTGTACATAGCAATTCATGTATCTCCCACAATACACTTATCTATTGAAACATTTCAATTAAAGCCACAAGAAAAGGGACATTAGAAATGAGAGCTGGTTTGTATTTCACACATCTTTCTCCGCCCCCATCCCAAACTTTGCTATTCATATCCTGAAGGGGAAACTATAGTCAATAAATGCAGTATGAAAGCAAAGGTAGACACATTGTAGCATACATCAGCTTTTTTAAGCTTAGAGGTTTAAGTTAAACTCTAAAATTTCCAGGTCTGAAGTATGCTTGCTAAATTTTGCATGTTTAGATAAAAGCTTTTTGCATTTCAGATGCCACACATCCAAGCAACCCTGTAGCAATTCTGACATGATCATGTTCCAGCACCAGACTCTGACAATTTAGATACTATCAATTTTAACAGTAATTTTCTTAAAAATTATAATTACAATAAAAATACAAACAAAATAAAAATAGAAGGTGAACAGAAAAAAATAGAGAAATAGAAAATACTAAATAATAGAAATTTATAAAGATATGAATTTTCCCTTCATCACAACCAGTATAAACAATTTTAATAACTCATCACCTTCTTCTATAATACAACAAATGATCTCTTCCCATATCCTATCTCTCATCTATAAATACATCCTTAAAGTCTCATCATTTCAGTCCTGATATCAGCAAATGTCCATGAAGGGCTACCAGAGATCAGAATGTATTAATCTTTAATCTTGATCAAATAAACCAACTTTATAGCTATAGAGGCAGACACTGTTAAAATTAACTTCTGGGTTCATTGTTCAAAAATAGCCCCCAATATGTCCAGTGTTAAAATATTTTATTCCATTCTGTGAAAGTCAAATTTAAGTGTTCTTCTGCTTTAATTGTAACCTTTAGTTCCTTCCTCTAGTGTCCAACCTTCAAAAACCCAACCTAGCATGTTTTTTTTAAAAAAGAGTTCAAATCAAAAGCATTTTCCCATGTGATGGATTAATTAATTATAATTAATTCTAAAATCTTAATTCAAATTTATCTGGACCCTTTGTCTATTTGCAACTTTCTAAAATCCAACTTTTAACCAACTTTTGCTATTTATTATTTTTTAAATTTAAACCTTTAATTAAAACCTCCATCATGAAGGATTGAAGGAAACTCATCCAGTGCTGTAAAATTTGTCAATTCAAAGGCTCCTAATCTCTGAAAGGCAGTTAACAAGCAATTTCCAAAAGTGATTAGAAAAGGAACTATGCAAACTTACTGCTCTTTCAAAAGCGCTGGCTACCATTTGAGCAAGAGGGTCTAGGACAATTTATCATGGCAAACTTGTCAGAGCCATTTCACCGTGGCCATCCTGGTGTGACCATCTCGCTGTAGGACAACCCATGTGGGATAACTTAACGCTATGCTATCTGCCACTGTTTCTTCTACATTATTTCTATTATTGTCAATGGAAACAGTGGCGAATAATATTTATCACACTGAATTATCCCACGTGGACTGTCCTGTGGCAAGTTGTCCTGTGGCGAGTTGACCATGGCGATGTGCCGGATTGGCCACAAGATGGCTGCAGTGAGTTGGCCGTGGTGAATTGTCCCATTCCATGAGCAAGATAGTTAGTTCTTCACCTCCCAGAGACCTAAACCCACCAGAAATCATTAATGTTGGTTAATGGTGTTCTTGTGGCACTACAAACACCTTATACAGAGGTTGCAGATATATTTCAGAAACAATGCCATATACAACATGCATTTTGCTTGGTTCAACTGCAATTTTGTCTATTGAATGATATAATCATAATGGTGAGATAAGAGAAAAGTCTAAAACTGAAAGATAATTGAGCCAATTGAGGGGGGGAATTTGTATTGGCAAATATCCAGAGCACTGCAACAACCAAATCAAGTGATTTTCTGCTCAACATATTAAAGCAAAAGATGTGGAACTGACTTTCACCATCTCTTCTATATTTGACTTAAGATATTCTGGAGAAGACTGAATAAGTAGAGTCACATGAAGACAGAAATGGCTTTATTTGCAACTTTTCTTCCTGCTATTGCTGTGGGAACTATTCATTTGAAACCGAGAGATACTTCTGAGCTAATAGTTACAGAACAGATAGATCTACTTATGCAGGATCAGTCTTATTGAGGTACAGTATTGCTTAGCAGTAAATAAAACATTCTGAGATACTGTAGGAATGCTAATAAAAGTTCTTTATTGCGGCAATGTGCAAAAGAAATCATAAATTCTGCAAAGGATAAAATATGTAGAAACTATCTCCATATCTAGTTACTTTTTATATTTCAATCAAATATAGCAGGTTTCCCCTGAAATGTTGGGAATACAACAGAATTGGCAAAAGGCCTTGCAAGGTCCTTGGCAGAGATTCAACTTGGCCAACCTCTGATATTTGACTTATGATGGATACAACCATAATGGTGATATAGAGATTTTTGTTTGTTTTTTACCTCTTCTGGCTCAATCAGCTTGAATTCCATGCCCCTTCCAGTCCAAGCAATGAAATGAGCATTGGCTGGGTCATCCAGGAGTGTGACAAGAAACTGCCACAATTGGAGAGACCCTCTTCTCTGATAAGGAGGCCCTTCCCGATATACAGTGGGTTCTTGTTTCACTTTACCTGTTTGCAACAACACACATCAATTAGAATTAACATTCTAACATTTCCACCATTGGCTCCTAAAGATTCAGGTAGTTAAAACAATTTCAGTGTTTCTACAGAAAGCGAAATGTATGGCTGCAAAGCTGACTGGCAATGCCTTTTTTTTTTTTGATAAGGAGGCCCTTCCCGATATACAGTGGGTTCTTGTTTCACTGCTGAAGATGGAAATTTTTATGCAGCTGGTTAGCAGCACTTTTTCTGTGTAGTGCATCATCAAAATAACAGAGAAAGCTTTAACACCAAGGGGTCCTGCCTTTCAGCAAATGTACCCATGATCTGTAGATTTGACATTCAAGAGCTCCTTTAAAACAAATGAGATGCGTACTAGCTAATAGAATTCATTGGATTTGGGCAGCCATAACAAATTTGAATTAATAATATCAATTCTGATTTTCAGCTGCAGCTATAGATCTCCACCACACACAGTGCCTTTACCTTCCATTCTTTCTGGTACAACACAAGTGTCATCAAAGTACAATTGGGCATCTTTCTCATAGGAGAACCCTGGGAAAAGAAAAGACATATTCAACAGGTGCTGCTCTGCAATCTCTCTCTCCCTCCCTCCCTCCCCCCCCCTCTCTCTCTCACACACACAGACAGAGTAAACACTTCCATTAAGAATACTTTGATACATGGCGTCGCTTTGCTTGTTGGCAGCAATAATATTCAGCTGTTCACTAAAACTAAAAAGGTAAGGCCTTGAATTTATTTGCAAATATGCCAGCTGCTATTTTTGCATCTCTAAAAGTCTGACCAGAGAGTTGGCTTGTACATGGCTGGATTTGCATGTTGGTGACAAAATGAAAGTATAGAAAAGCCAAAGTACTTCTAAATCAAGTAAGCTTACAGTACCTTGAGAGTCAAGTACTTCAAATAGAGTGCTTCACCTACATAGACTCTGCCAGTCCCCAGTCTGCTATTTAGACTGGGAGGAACAAACAGTACAATCCAATTCGGCAGAGCCTACTAGTGTTATAAAACATTTATGGCTTAACATTCCCTCAAATCTGTTCCTACTAATTGAATGAACCTGACCCAAATCTGTGATTTCAATTAAGCTGTTCTAAAAAGAAGTAACCTTTGAAGTGGTCAGATTGCACTAAACTTGCCAAATATCTAAATTGCTAAAACTGAATCACTCCAAAGCTATGTGCAGATTTCTGTGGAATAACTTCTCCTACATATTTCCTGTGTTGCTGGCCCAATTATGAGTAGTTAGACAACACTCTTTTTCTCCCCACACCCATCACTTCTCTTTCTCTCTAAATTTTCCACCCCACCTTTTCTTCATTTTTTTAAAATAAAGTCAACCGAAGAGATCCTCTTATGTGGTCTCCTGTGGTATGGGGGATGCTGCAGAAAGAAAATGTGTTTCTTAATTTTCTTAACTGCAGTTGCTTCTTTTACATGGCATCTCTCCCTCCCCCATCTAAACTGGAATTTTATGCATTCAAATATTTGTTGTGTGCTGTTTTTAATAATGTATAAATCACCAGAAATGAATTCCAATGACAATGACACATAAATATCATTTATTTATTAATTTGAACAATGCTTCTATCTCCCTAAGACCAGGAACAGTTTTCTTCACTGAAAGCAAATCATGTAATATCTCTACTCAGAGTAAGCCTTAAAAGATTAATCACATTTGTCCACCAGTAACAATGCATAACTAGAGGTGAGCAACATTCCCCATTCTCTTAATATCTATATAATAATGTCGCATTCCTTATCCTATATTACTCTGAATTGTGCTTTATGAGTGTATCAAGGTGACTGCTTACCATCATGGTTGTTGGGAAAGTATCCCCCTCCTGTAGCATACGCCGATTGGCAGTTAGGCACTTCTAAAAGAAAAAAGAAAGAAAAAATGGAAGCCTGAGTGAATTCCAGACTAAACTATACACACTTCAATTCTTGTTCAAGTGAAGTAGTGGGCAGAAAAGGCCGCATGTATAAAAATGGTAAATCTAAGCATTTCTACTCTAGTTAGAGAAATAATATTAAACTTCATTGCCCAATTCCAAAGCATTTTTCTGAATATAGCCTTCATCCAAGAAAAAGATATCTAGTTCCCGTGAAAATGCTCATGTGCATATTTACTTGAAGGAAAGCCCAGTAGAAAGTTATATTTCAAATAAAAATGAATAGGAGCGCACAGTAACACTTCTGAAAGATATGAGAATCAACCAACTTCCAACCAAAAGAAATGGAATGAGATAGCAGGATAGCCTGGCTTTGCAAGTTACATCAGGCAACCTGTGTGCATGTTAGATTCTGGTGAACCTTCCCTTAGACATCATTCAGATGAATACTTTAAAAAACTTTACGGCATTAGATATGTGTTGAATTTAAGCATGTTCTGAAAAGATCTTTCTCTTACCATAGTATCTCCAACCCAACCCCCCAATATTACTAATCAGCTGTAGAAGTACACTAAGATTCAAATTATTGAGAATCTAACCAGGCTAATTGGTTTATTATATCACTTGGCTAACACAGAGAATATCTGAGTGGCACTATGGCACAAATACATCTTTGGAAGCAATTCCTGTAATTAATAACTCATAGTTTCTCAAAACAAATGCTAATAAAATTCCCATAATCTCAACTTTCACTTATTAACATTCCTCGGATGCCCGCAAACTTTTCAGATAAGCAAAATTGTAAAAAATATCCAAGCCAGAGATGTAAATATTTAATAGTGAAATCATGTTTCAAACACAGTTTTCAACTTTCCATGCCTGAACAAGAAAAACAAATGAAGGTTTAAACATGTGAAGCTGTTTTTATGCAGAATCAAACCATTGATTTATCTATTGTAATACTATTTTAATCAGTATTGGCTTGTCAAGCTGAGATCTTTCCCATTGCCTTCTATCTGATCCTTTTAACTAGAGATGCATTTTATGCATCTGAGGCATGCATTAAAAATGGACTTCGTTCTTTTCCATAATATGTCCATATTCACTGAGCACAAAAGTTTAGGCTTCTGATGAGAAGTATTTGACCTTCCTCCCTTGGTGCTTAGTTTATTTACCTACTGGGATATTGCAGTGAATCATGATGAATCAATGTCTAAAAAGGTAATACCTTGGATCTGTGAACAATAAATAATACAGTCCCTTGAAAATCAGGTGTGTCATATTATTCCTGGAAGTGGTAATGCAATCTGCCTCCCTACTGCAGCTGTCTTTTCCCAAAGGGCAAAGCCTTCCTGCATCTCTTTTCAACAGCCCCTGGAAGAAGTATTTATGAACCTGCAGAATAGACTGGCAAGCGGTATTCAAAATGCACATTTAAAAGATAGGCTTCATGTTTTGCATTCCACCTGACAACACATGAGAAGCAGGGAAAGAAGAGAAAAAAATCCTTCAACTTTAGATCTTCTGCCATCTGTTCCACTTAGCTTCTAAGAGGTCCCGGTATTTTTAGACCTAAGGAGATTTGTAGCAATGTAGTCAGCTTTGCATCAGAAACAGCTGCAACACCTAACCAGAATTCCTTCCCATCCCCTTGACCCAAGGTGAGTGTTTAGGAGCAACCCAACGTCCAACTACAAGTTCAGAGATACTTTATGGCAAACAGAAGATGGAAGAGCTTTTGCACACAAATGTGCAGAATTGCCTGTCTGCTTTTCAGAGTAAGTTTAAATCCTGCTACATCTGTTGAATGCCTCTTTTCACAAGATAGAAAAATATAGTCTTATATTCTAACTAGGTTAAATGCTGCTACAAAAACCAGCTTTTCTTTTTTCCACTTCACTAGAGGGATGGACAGAAACAGTAGGGGGGAAAAATCCAATTTAGCAGATGGAGGAGAAGCAGGCACACTGGCTAGACCAAGTATATTAGAATATTACATATATATATCTAATTGTATATATAATATATTACGTATATAATAATCATATATTACGATTTATATTGATTGTTTCCTAGTATGATTTGATTGCTTATTTGTATCCTATGACAATCATTAAGTGTTGTACCTTGTGATTCTTGACAAATGTATCTTGTCTTTTTATGTACACTGAGAGCATATGCACCAAAGACAAATTCCTTGTGTGTCCAATCACACTTGGCCAATAAAGAATTCTATAAAGAATAACAACTGTTTTTTTTATAGTTCTCTATATTATTTATAAATATGAATCTATAATAATTGGAACTGGCAATTCAGTTGTTAAGGAAAGTGGTTGCTAAGTGAAACAGAGACTATGTTTATGATCTTACTTCAGCTTTCCTTTGCTTTACAGATGTGGAAAGGTTATAAATGCAAGAATTAGTTGCAAAGATACTTTTTCAGTACCATTGTAACTGCGAATGGTTCTTCAATGAGTCAGTCACTAAAAAGGACTATCGGCATCCCTGTTTTGCAAGAATGAGAGAAGCAGCAGCCACTATACTTACTTTGAGGAGCTCTGGTATGTAACTTTCATTTTGTGGTATGCAGGCAACAATATTGCCTTGCAATATAATCTCTATATTAGAAATCCTTATTTGTATTATTGGGATAACAGTGAGGTTTGGCTGCAAAAGAGTGTATATAAAAGAAATGAATATGGTGAAAGATGGAAATAATTAGTAAAAGGTTTCAAGGTGATGAATACAGGATGGACGATTATTTTTTTGTAGTGTCAAAGGTGAACCTTGAGGAAAATGGAAAAGAAAGTGAAAGACAGAAGAATAAAATCAAGCACAACTGCAGGAAAAGAAGAAAATGCTGAATGAAATTTATTCAAATGTTAGAGTAATCTAACAGAATAAATGGAAGGTGGATATAAGGTAAAAGGATGTAGAAGCTATTTTGTACAGAATGAAAATGTTTACAAAAGAAATGGTTATGGGAAGTATGAAAATGATTGCTTAGTGAAATGATAAAATGAAAGATAATGTGTATATAGAGAAATACGTAAGATGTCACCAGTGAGATCATGGAATGGTTAAGATGAAAAGAGCACAAAACACAACAAAATGATTTTGATTGAATTTTTCTAAAAAATTCTGTAGATGATTGAAAAGGGCTAAACGACAAGCCCTCAGCAGTGAATGTAACTGAGAATAAAAGCGATGAAATGATTTGGGATGAATCTAAAATGGGAGAATGCTGAAAGGAGAATTTTAGAGATTTGTTTTGATTGTCAAGATAGCAACATCTTGAAAAGTAAAATAAAATTTATGCTATGTTAGTGTACAGAAAAAAAACATTTGTCATGCCTGCAAACTATATGAATTTGTGTAGAATGTTTACTGATGATGGAAAAAAAATGGAAATAAGATATGCAAATGCTGGTAGAAAATGGCGGTGGGTGCCCCAGAGGAAGAAAAGTTGTCAATCCTTGCATTAATAGTGCATCATGGTTTATTTTATACTCCATTAGCCAGCTGCTGAACACCAGTGGTACAAAGACTGCTTTGTGTGCTACAGACTAAGGACTAAGAACAAGTATCAATCTTCATGCATCTTGGAGGAACTCAATTTTAATCCTCACCTGAATCAATGCAGTAGTCCCTGGGCTCTTGCTTGATTCCCATTGGAGACTGGAATCCATGAGCTGGGGGGCCTGGAATACCTGGTACCCCATGATCATAGAGCGGGTCATGATACTCTTGCTTGAATCCCTGAGGAGGATGGGCAGTAGGAGGGACAAGAGGCTCTGACATCTGCCGGTGGTAGACAGGGCGGTTGTCTCCAGAAAGCCCTGGCTGAGGATATGGGTGGCAAGGTTCAGACATCTGTCTTTGAAACCTTGATGAGAATGAACAAGAGAAAGAGAGAGAATTATCATTAGTTATCAGAATCTAGACCTACTAGAGTCTTACTTCTGATTTAAGTTACCTACAGAGGAGTTTGATAGTGAGATGTGCAGCATCCAAATAAATAAAATCCTGGTAAACATGGGTGCAGAACACAATTTAAGCTAAGGCCCTTCATAGCCCACTTTTAGTAATAAGAACCGGGTGCAATGTAGCAACAGCAGCTTGTTGTCATTGAAAGAAAAAGTGTTAAATATAATGGTAACATGACTAAATGGTGAACTTTGCCTTCACCAAAGCTGCTAAATGGACCATTTTGCAGACAACCCTATCTTTTTATGTTGTCTTTCTCAGCTGTAAATTTGACCTAACATTTGTCTGTTTTTAAAACAAGAACACAACCCATAAAAAAGTATATATACTTTTGATGCATAAAGAGCAGTGGTGGTACAGTGGTTAGAATGCAGTACTGCAGGCTACTTCTGCTGCCTGCTGGCTGCCTGCAATTTGGCAGTTTGAATCTCACCAGGCTCAAGGCTGACTCAGCCTTCCATCCTTCCGAGGTGGGTAAAATGAGGACCCAGATTGTTGGGGGCAATATGCTGACTCTGTAAATCGCTTAGAGAGGGCTGTAAAGCACTGTGAAGCGGTATATAAGTCTGTCAGTGGTTCTCAACCTTTCTAATGTCGTGACCCCCCGCCGCTGCTGTGACCCCCCCCGCCGCCACGACCCCCTCCCCGCGCGGGATGAGTTGACAAAGCGGGCGTGGCACCAGGGGCGAAATGCTCCGGGTTCGGGCTTGCCTGCGGGTCGCCGGACAGCTGAGAGCATCGGAAGCGGGAGACTTCACCCGGACGCCGCCATTTGGGTTCTTTTACCCTCTGCGCATGCGCAAAGCATTCTGCGCATGCGCAGAGGGTAGAAGAACCCAAATGGCGGCGTCCGGGCTACCAGCTGTCCGGCGACCCGCAGGCACGGCAGAACCGGGACCTTTTCACCCCTGCAGTGACAGTGGCACCAAGATGGCGGGCTAACGCGCGCGGCGACCCCTGTGAAATGGTCGTTCAACCCCCAAAGGAGTCGCGACCCACAGGTTGAGAACCGCTGGTCTAAGTGCTATTGCTATTAGCATAATAAAATATAGGGTATTTACAATGAAAGCTGTACACTAGTACAGAAAAAGCCTGTTGGAAGAGACCTTATATCAGTGATGGCTAACCTTTTCCGGACCGAGTGCCCAAAGTGCACAAGCGAATGCACACGCCCGAAACCCCAAAATGCAATGCGCGCGCATCCCCCACATGCGCCCCGTCCCCGCGCATGCACAGCAGAGACCCAACAACCAGCTGGCCGGCGGGAGGCATGCGCACATGCACGGTGGAGCTGAACTAGGGCGACGGCTCGCGTGCCCACAGAGATGGCGCTGCGTGCCACCTGTGGCACACATGCCATAGGTTTGCCATCACGGCCCTATATGAAAGGAAAAGGGGCAGGAACTATATTTTTCAGTAATTAGGGCAAAGATGGATAAGACTTGCCAAGAAAACACCCTCTTATCTCAGAGTCAAACTATATAATATGATACAGGATATTGTTAAATTTTCAATGTTTAATACTTATTTCTTTACTTTCTTTGCCTTTCTTTGTATTTCTTTTGGACTTTGTCTCATGGCTCCTGAATTAATTAGAGCGTCTTTCGGAAACTTCACACCCATCTTGTTTCCAAACAAAATCTGGATGTCTAATGTTTAATGAAAAGCAGCTGAGTTGGATCAAAGTAGTAGTATCAGGAGAGACAACTAAATTTTCAGACAATGTAAAGGAGCAGAATCAAGAGAAATGAACTAACTTATCTGTAGCAAACATGACCTTCCTCTGGACAAACATGTCTTCACTGAAAGGAACAAGCAGTTTGTTTTTGCCAAAGGAATAGGAAATGATAAGTTTGACTATATGCATTTCATTTCAACAAAGCAAGCATGTGTCTATAGAATTCCAAATTATATATAGCTGGTAATCTGCCTCAAAACAACTAAGGATTAAATGTTTTAGCCATCACTTGCTGAAAAAATTATGCATGATCCAAAATGCTCGTGGATTGTATGGAATACAGAGAGGTTGCATCCACATGCACCAAAAATTATTTTTATTGTTTGCAAATATAACCAGATGCTTCACAAAGCAAAACGCTGGCATTAAAAAAAAAAAAGTAATGTTAGAAATTATGTTTTTGCAAAAAATATGTTCCGCAACTGCTATCTTGGTTTTGAGGAATCTGGGTGAACTTTAGTGGAGACTAAACAAATATGCAATCAAAATCCCAATATTCTTGGTTTTGAACTGTTGGAGGCTACAGCAGTAAACGAGGCACATCCGTTCACATCCTTGCACCTTGAAAAGTGATTGTGATCAATCAATTTGTTTCCCAAGCCTCCAGAGGCACATGACCTTAATTTAGCTTTGAAATATGACCTACTGCAGCTGACAGGCCCAGATTATGCTACTTCCGATCTGTGTCCTTCTAACCTTCTCAAATGTAACTCTAGAACTGCTCTGGTATGCTTTCTGCAGGAAGAGGAACTTCCAGATGGAATCATGCCGAATAGCTTTAAGGTCACTGGGAACTCAGGGTCTGTGAGATATGGCTGGCAGTCTTAAAAGCAACCCGAGGTTCTGGCAATAGAGAGGAACCAAATTTATTTAAGGAAATTGGATGGAGATTTGTCATAAATATGAAAATAATTTTTTCTGGAAGTAATCCCATCTTGTTAAGCTTTAACATGCCTTGTCTTTCAATCACATGTTAGCCTAGAGTATTTTGAAAACACAGCCTCATATTTGGGTAAGAATATCCAGATCTGAAACATTGAAGTTGTTAAGCAGACCAAGTGAAAAATCCAACAATGGTAAATGTCACTACGGTTGTTAGTATTAATATGTCTTGACAAACAAGACATAATATTTGAAATTATTTCAGTCTGTTTGATTAACATTCTGAAATGGTGAAGCCTCTTTAAAGTTTCACAGAAGGGCAGGCTATAAAAACATGTTGTATATTCCAAATAGGAAGATTCAAATATTGACCAGTAAATATTTTATAAGGTCAAGATCATGTTTTCCTCTGATAGTTCTAAATAAAATCAAGTAATACATGTAGTAAATTACATGTAATACAATGTGTATAGTGAAGACAAAGGCCAAGGGCCATTGATTAAAATGATCTATTCAGAATGTCAGCCACTTAACTCTTTAACAACATCAGTCTATATATACTGTCCAAAAATAGATGGCTTCCTTAACTATTGAACAAGGAAAAGAAAGTATGAAATACTGATCTGAAATTTGAATTGTTGATTCCATTTTAGATATATTTCCCAACTTAAACGAATCACAGTGAACATTCTCGAACCACCTAAGAATACAGAGATTAAAATGTGTGCATTCTCATAGTAAAAGATTTCTGGTAATAATCTGGGTTTTTGGGCAGACATGTATCAAAAGAATGATACACTTTCAGCAATACCAACAGACCAGAACCTGAGAGGTTCAGCTTCATTTTCACACTCAACCTTAGCATCTCCCTGGGTAATTTCAACCAGTTTACCCTCTCACAGCCCAGCCTGCCTCGCTTAATTGTTGTGGGACAAACTGGACAAGAGAATGTGAGGAAGATGATATGTTTCTTTCTCTCTCTCTCTCTCTCTCTCTCTCTCTCTCTCTCTCTCTCTCTCTCACACACACACACACACACACACACACACACACACCGTTTTGAACTCAAGAAATGGGATATAGAATTAGCAAACAAAATATGATGTCTCTGTCAGATCACAAGGCCTCTGGACAAGAAAAAACATTCTCCAAGTGGGGGGAAAAGCCCCCACCCCCTTTACCTATGTTCTGTTGGGTACTGGTTTTCAGGCATTATCTTTGGCATCTGGATAGGCTGATGAGGTGGTCGAGGTATAGCAAAGGGTTGCTGCCTTGGTTCCTGAAGAGGATGAGGGGTGGGAGGAGGGGCACCCTGCAATGGGCCTGCTGGGCTGACATGTGCAGGAGTATGCACAGGTGTGGCGGGCAGAGGTGGAGGCGGAAGGGCGCCGCTCTGAAGTGCAGGTGAAGCTGGGGTAGTGGGTGGAGTTAATGGCTTGAACCCAGCGGGGGGCTTCCTATCATAGGCACTGTTCAGAGAGCAGAGAAAAAAGAAGAGAAAAGAAGCACAATTTAAAACAGGCAGGAACCATTTACTCAGCTTCAGCTTCAAGTCCTTGACAGTTTGGGCTTGTTTGCATTTCATGGTTGTCAGGAAGTAACAGTTAATGCCGATCACAGGCCCAAGGGAATCTTTGTACTTCAAGCAAGGGACAAACAGGCTGAGTCATAGGGCTCATTTTAAAACACTTTTCTCACAATTTTATCAGGCATAATTGTAGCTTCCGATTGTGTGCATTCTCTTCTTTCCTACGGAACCCAAAGTGCCTTCCCTCCCCCTTTGTCCCCACCTCGAATAATTAAGAACCAATTCTAATCAGGAGAGCAAACAGGACTGATACCAATCATTCTGCAGGTTGCCCTGGTACAATTCCTATCCCCCTACCCCTATGAGCGTGCACTCATATACACTTGTGTGAAAGTCTTGCAATTACTTGCAATAATTAAATAAAGACAGTTTAAACGTATGGCAACGTACAGAGCCATTGCTATCTGTATGAACAAGAGTGCTCAGCAAAACAGCTATTAAACCAGTAAATATTGAAATTATTTCTTGGGTTATAGCAGCTCTCCCTAGCTTAATGGCTTTTAGAAGTGTTTAATGCTACTTTGGCAGCTGCCACTCTAACATACTTGAAAAGCACTAGGTTGAAGAAAGCTATTTTAGAATATCAGAAGCACCATGTTAGAACTTACAATGATTTGGGGGTGGATGATGTTCCACAAAGGCATGGGGTTAGCAAGGTAAACAATTCAGGATACAGAATAGAGTTGTCACTCCCCCATCAAAACAGCTTCCCATTACTCAAGCTATCTGATTTGAGTTATACTGCATTGGAAGAGGTCACGAAGGCCACAGGAATCCAAATCTATGTCCAGTGCCTTGCAGCTGAGCATAGGAGCTAATATCAAGTTGCAAATAGCTTTCCAGGTAAATAATTAAGCTTGTAAGGCTTCAGGAGCAGCTCCCTTGGGAGGTGACTTGTCTTGGCATAACTTGCCAAAGTAGTGGTTTCATTTTGCAAGACAAAAAGGTCTAAGTCTATTGTTTGCACATTTCCCTCCAGAAATCAACCAACTAAATGTTAAAACAAAGTTATAATAATTATCTTTCAATTATCTAAGCATACAAAAAAATGCTATTATGGGGCCGTCTTGCCAAAGCAGTACCAATACCATTTTTATTCTCCTATTTTCCTTGTCCAACTCTCTTTCAAGTGTTTTTAATCAATTCTTGATTAAACTGCTGATGTAATTGATTAGTATTTTTAATCAATGGATGGAATTTCTTTGATTATTCAAATGGGTCTGGTTCAGTTTCTAGGAACTGTCAATCATTTAACAGTGCTTTTGCAAACTGATGCTACATACCAATAATTGTAGAGGCACTTTTCTCCATAGTTAGCACAGAGCACCTGCTCGTGACTACAGGTGGACAGCTCTGAAGATGGGCTGTGCAGTTCTCTCTTAATCTTAGCTGGTGGTGGCGCATGAAGTACCACTGGATTAAAAACAATGGAAGAGAATCAACGCATGTGTCATAAATTAGATACATGATGTATAACTTAAATTCCTATATATATATCACATACAGACAACCAGGTGTTACTTATAGGTCCTGAGCTACAACATATATAGTACATCTTTTCTTTAAAATGTTACTGAATCTTACAGGAGTGCACATTTTAGTTTCTATAATTATGTATTGTTCATATGGGTAATTTATAAATGACATAAAATTTCTTCATATTAATACCCAGAAAAGAAAAAAAAATTAAGTGCTGAGTAGCAGCAAACAGAACTAGTTGCAGCAGCAATGTGAAAGGAAGTAGAGGAAAAAATAAGGCTACTAATGAGAATTGGGTTGGCAATTGTCCAGAATAAGAAAGATTTTTGACTTCTCATTCGTGGAGTTAGTTCTGCCCAAGTTAACAAGAAGGGAAACCAAGAGCACAAAATTGTGAACACAAGGGAATTTGGAATATGATAGTGTACGCTTTGACACTACAGTCAGAAGCAAATCTGGAATGAAATTTCAGTAGAACCATGGAGTTCAAACATCTTTTCCTTCTAATGCCAATCCAGCTTCCCAACACAACGTACAACCTGAGTACTACTAGAAAATAACACCATGCTTGACTGCAGCTAAGTACTGGACAAAAAGATCAATAGTGGAAAACAAAGAATTGAATAAACGTACTTTGAACAATTTATGCAATTGAAATATTAAGCCTAACCTCAACTTAATGAAAAGGAAAAGATGTCAAATCCATGAATTCCAGTACTCATAAATAATACATTATCAGGTACACAGATTTCTGAGATCACTGTAGGTATGTGTGCACACATTTATTTTTTTAAAAATCATATGGCTGCCTATTTCACAGAAAATGACTGGGTGGCAGACAATCGACAATTAAAACAATGTCACAGCTGTTTAAAAAATTTTTTAAAAAATGAAAACAAGATGGTGGGAGAAGAACATTCAATTAAACACAGTATAACCATTGCACAGGGTGCCCTGAATGCAATGCAACTCTGCACCTTGAATCTGTCTTTATGCTGATGTAACAAAACACTCTGGAAATGCCAGGAGATCTAACTGATTTGAGCAAGTGCCCATCCTCATTTGCCACTGAAAGGAAAAAAAAAATGCTGGCAACTGCATCTTTCAAATAAGGTATCCTGACATTCCCACATACTTTTGAGAGGGAATCATTTTTCACGGCATTGACATTTCTAAGCAAGATTTGACAAGAAGAATAATCTATCTATGCCAAGGCTGGGAGATCAATTTCAAAGTAGGAAATTACCTCATTAGGAAGAAACACCTTGCTTCAATACTAGTCATGACAACTCCCAGCTTAACTGCTTCTAAAAATACACAGCTCCGAATTCAACAAAAGCTTCCACGGGATCAGGTTTTTTTAAAAGTACTTTGAGCATGCAGATCACTATATGGACAGTGGTATCTTTGTATTATTACACAAGACAGTTTGGGCGCCAATGCAAGTTGCATAAAAATAGTTTCTTTATACTAAAACTGCATCAACAAAAAGCAGTCACGCTAAAATCTATCATGATAGTTACTAAACCAGGATTATGTGGATTCAACAACACTGCCAAGTCAAACTGGGAAGGTCCATACTGTTTGTAGCAAAGCCTCTGTCAACAATTTGTTCTCATAGGGCAGTGTGGGTGAACCTTTTCGGCACCGAGTGCCGAAACAGGAGTGCGCGCGCACATGCACATACCAGAAACGAGAAGAGCAGCTGCCTGGTGCGCATGCGCGCACCGAGAAGATGATCTTCCAGTTTCTGGCATGCGCATGCACACCGCCCACCTGGTTTTCTGGTTTCTGGCATGCATGTGCACGCGCAAAGACCAGCTGGGCGGTGCACATGCGTGTGCCGGAAACTGGAAGAGCAGCTCCCAGTGCGCATGCCAACATCGGCCAGCTGGTCTTTGCGCACGCATGCGTGCCAGAAAACGGGAGACCTGGAGGCCGGTGCGCATGCCAGAAACTGGAAGATCATCTTCCTGGCACGTGCATGCACACCGGGCGCCTCCCGCGCGTGTGAAGACCAACTAGCCGGTGCACCGGAACCTGGAAGAGCAACGAGCGATGGCTCGCGTGCCTGGAGAGATGGCTCTGCGTGCCATAGGTTCACCATCACGGTCATAGGGGATTATATTCTTTATTTTAGCCGATGGCTATTTTAATGATGTATTGATGTCTATATTAAACATATTGTTGTTCTGTTGGAGCTTGCTTTCCCCTACTTATCATATAGCATAGCAGAGATGCTCCTATTGGGCAGCATGAGATCATCTATTTGGGCACACCAAGAGAAAGCAGATGACCTTTACAGTATGTTTCTTTCAGGTTGAGCCCTTTTAAGTACAGGTTTATACTGGGCTTTTTTTTTTTTTAAACATTCCCACTTAGGCAAGTGTACTGTACGCTTGAAGAAATGTAAACTGGATCATGTATACCAGTGATGGCGAACCTTTTTTGGTCCGTGTGCCAAAAGGGGGTGTGTGCGCGCGCGCTAGTGCCCGCCCACACCCATTCCCTCCCCCCACGCATGTGCACAACCCCTCCATGCTGCCCTCTGCGTATGCACCCCCCCACCCCCTCCCACGAATGCGCAAAGGCCTCACTGAAGCCTGGGACGGTGAAAAACAGCCCAAGGGGAAAACCGGAAGTTCGAAAAAACGCACTTCCGGTTTGCCCGTTGGGCTGTTTTTCACACTCCGGGGCTTCAGGAAGCTTCCCTGAAGCCTCCAGAGGGCAAAAAGGACTTCCCCAAGGCCGAAAAACAAAAAACGGCCCAACGGCAAACCGGAAGTGCATTTTTCCGAACTTCCGGTTTGCCCGTTGGGCCATTTTTTGCACTCCGGGGCTTCAGGATGCTTCCCTGAAGCCTCCGGAGTGCAAAACGGCCTTCCCCAAGGCCGAAAATCAGCTGGCCAGCGTGCACATGCGCGCTGGAGCTGACATAGGGCAACACCTCGCGTGCCCTCTGATATGGCTCCGCGTGCCACTTGTGGCACGCGTGCCATAGGTTCGCCATCACTGATGTATACAGTCACAATCTATGTCTGGGAGATATTTTTTGAAGATTGCAGAATTTGATATTATGTAGCTTTATTCATGAGGTGCCAGTGAATACATCACACTTCCAAAAGGTGCTGTTCTCCAGACGCTTTGAACTTCAATTCTCATCAGTTATTAAGGAACCCAACCCAAATCCCCTGGAAAACATCAGATTTGCCATCATGTTGGATAAGAAATTGTTGATTTAGAGATGTATTGCAGGTCAGCATAACTCGAAGCTAAAATAACAGCCTTTTTGTTTCAAGGGAGGTTCTTAAGTGCAATCTTTTATAGCTACAATACAAAACAAGATGGAAAAGGAACATGCCCAGTTAGACTGATGCCAGAAATTAGCATAGGACATGTGAGTCTTGCCTGCTTCTTCTCAATACAAGTTAGCATTTGGCAAGCACCCATGGAAAGATGATGCACATAGCCTCTCTGACTATTCATCATTTATATGCTGATCAGCTGTACTCTGCCATTTAAGTCCAACTGGGATTTGTTTGTGCACTGATCTCAACACACCCTGAAAAGCTGGCGTTGAATGTGGAGGACCAAAGAAGGCATTTCGAGGATTGACCATTGCTTCAATCATAGCAAAGGGGTAAATTATACTTAGGGTCACGGGGAAGGGAAGGTTGCCAGGGAGAACAGTCCAATGCAATTACTTCTATACCAATATTATCAAAGTATCTCAAGAGAATACCCATATGTACAACCCAAGATTCAGCCGTGTTATCACATATCCGTTCCCCAGCACTTACTTCATTATGATTCCAATTGCTGCTTTCAATCTTAGTGGCTCTCCTCATTTCATACTAGAGCTAATTACCCTTACATGAACTTGTCCTCAAGGCTCCCCCCACTTTTGGAGAACAACTACATGGCAGATTTATCGTGGTACTGGAAAAAGCCTCAAGCCAAGAATGAGTTGATCAAGCATCTAGCTGGATACATTTCAAAGTGGAACTAATGCTGTTTTTCCCCTCACAAGAAAAATGTTTTACCTGAAACGTTGGTTCAGCAAAAGGGAAAAGAAAGAAACCACAAAGCACCTATGTAGTATTCAGTCTATTAAGCCACCTAACTCAGTATTGTATATATGGAACAGGTTCACATGTTACACTACCACACAAGATGATTTGCTTCTGACATCGTAGATTGTGTAAACACAGCTAATATGGTTTATAAAATATGAGTCATGGCTTACCACAAGCTGCAGCCTAAGCAGTTTTGATTTATTGAACAAACCATTGTTAAGTAAGATTTAACACAAGGGAGGCAAGGTTATAATTTTGGAGTGGCACCAAAGGCCACCGGAAAAAAAGGGGATGACAAAGCTGTAGGAGGCAGGATTGAGATTTCTGGCCTTCTTTCAAGGATTGCTTTTGAAAATTAAAAACAGATAGGCTAATCTATTGGACAATTGCCCATGTCAGTTCTAATTTGGAGAACAGCAAACAAACCAACCCTGTCCCCCTGACTGCTGAATTCTAGTGGCACAATTTGGGAAGACAGGAAGAGGCAAAAAGACCATGGAAACTTGCACATACTGTAGTCTCTGAATTATGGGTTCAGGGAACTCTAGCTCAGCACAATGTGTGAACCAAGACCCTGAATGTTAGCTGATCTTCAAATATTCAGGTAAGGGTTCTCTTCCCAGCCCATCTAGAACTGCAAGAAATTGAACCTGGAACTTGGTGCATGCAATGTTTGTAACCCACATCTGAATTATCCAGGTGTTTTTTATTATATTTATTAATACTCTGGAATTATCCAGAGTATTTGGAAAAAAGTATATTTATTCAATTTCTAAATTTTGGAAGCACACTTTCCTACTTCAATTATTCAATCTCTAAATAACCTGAAAGCTAGCAAGTCCTGGACTTAGTCTGAAACCTTAAAATAATGTAAATCCCATTCATTCTATAGATTTCTTTAGGAAAATTTCAAATTTTGTGAGGAAAGAACATATAGTTTATTTAGTATTATTTTAATCTATCTTAGCATTAATGGAGTCTGGGTGGGGTAAAAGAAAATCAAATACAGAAACAAAATAAATTCTTATTGTAAACAGTAAAATTAAAATTAATATCATTAAAAGTCAATAGTAACTAAATTATACTCTGAGCACAGTAAACAATGGAAGTACACAAGATGAAAGTCATTGCAAACAGTAAAGGCGTTACAATTAAAAACCAGTAATTACTAAATTTACCTAATATAAGGGCTTAAGCCATGATCAAATAAAACTGTTTAGTTTATTCATGAAAGACCAGCAGGGTCAGGGCCATCCATACTTCTGGGGAGGGTATTCTATAAAATGGGGGAACCATTGAGGAGCTGGTCCATAATCCAGGTAATTCAAAAGGAGGAGAAACTTGCAATAATACCCAAAAATATGAATGTGCATATACTGTATATATATATATATATATATATATACACACACACACACATGTGCCATTATCCTACTATTAGTCCATGAAACTCTGATACCTTTAACTTTTAAAACAATCAATACATATTTAACATAATTTCTAGGAGAAGACATTTAAGGAAAAGGCATATGCATCAGAATTTTCTACCTAAATAGTAACTGAACAAAACAGCTTTACTTAGCCAGAAGTGGAGTATTATCCACCCTGATCCCCTAAGACTAAGTACACAGCTATTACACCATGAGCAGATTGCCTGGATGTGACAGCTTTCAGGCATCACTAACAATTAGTAGTCTCGTTTTGCAAGAGATTTAGAATAGCAATAGCAATAGCACTTAGACTTATATACCGCTTTACAGTGCTTTACAGCCCTCTCTAAGCGGTTCACAGAGTCAGCATATTGCCCCCAACAATCTGGGTCCTCATTTTACCCACCTTGGAAGGATGGAAGGCTGAGTCAACCTTGAGCCGGTGAGATTTGAACCGCCGAACTGCAGCTAGCAGTCAGCTGAAGTAGCCTGCAGTACTGCACTCTAACCACTGCGCCACCTCGGCTCTGTATGACTCCTGCATTGATCCTGCATTGTGGATCACTTCCCAGGAATGAATCTGAGTGACAGAAGTGGGACTTATCCAAATAATTAATTATGTAGGACAGGGGTGGGTTCTAACTTACCTCGCTGCCGGTTCGCTTCCTCCCGCACCGCGTGGCCGTGCCCCATGGCTGCGCGTGCGCTTTGCGCGCGCATGCACAGTACAAAAAAAATAAGCCCCCCCAAAACTAAAAACAAGATGGCGACGTATGCGCAGTGCCGGAAGCAAAAAAAACAAAAAAAACCCGGAAAAAAATTTAAAAAATTAAAAAATCCAAAGAAATTCAAAAAAAAGATGATGGCATCCACGGACCAGCACCGGCTCCGTGACGTCACCAGCGGGTCGCTACCAGTTCTGGTGAACCGGTCCAAACCAGGAGGAACCCACCTCTGTTGTAGGAAGACAAAAGGGGCATTGGTCTTACCTGATACGCCTCTTCTCGTAGGGTGGAGCTAGCATCCAGGAATGGGTTGACCTCATCCATTCAGCCTATCAGGACTGAGTCTGTTTAAAAGTTGTAAGGCTCCGCCTCTGTGCTGGATCCCCAGTTACGACGAAGCCGAAGAAAACAGCCTCGACGTGGTCACACCAACGGTTCTCTCCACCAGGACCGGACCGACAAGCATAAGACTCCTGAGTAACACAAACGGCCCGACAGACAAGGGTGGGGCTGGATGCTAGCTCCACCCTACGAGAAGAGGCGTATCAGGTAAGACCAACGCCCCTTCTCCATAGTAGGTGGAGCTAGCATCCAGGAATGGGACATACCCAAGCCTGGCAGCCTTAAGGGCGGGAACTGTCTAGGGCCGAGGAGTCTGTGTCCGAATGTACCCGCTGCAGAACCTGCCTGCCAAATGCCGCTTCGGCCGACGCAAAGACGTCCAACTTGTAATGGCGAATAAACTGTGAGGCGGAGGCCCAGGTCGCCGCCCTGCAGACCTCTTCCAGGGAGGCCTGTGTAGCCCAGACAGCCGATGTTGCTGCGCTCCGAGTAGAGTGTGCCGTGATGCGGCCGGGCCGAGGCAACGAGTATAAGTCATAGGCCTTAGCGATGGTGCTCCAGATCCACCTGCCGATGGTCGAAGGGGTCACCCTCTGACCCAAGGACGCAGGTTGGAATGAAACCAATAGAGCAGCGGTTCTCAACCTGTGGGTCGCGACCCCTTTGGGGGTCGAACGACCATTTCACAGGGGTCGCCGCGCGCATTAGCCCGCCATTTTGGTGCCACCGTCACTGCAGGAGTGAAAAGGTCCCGGTTCGGCCGTGCCTGCGGGTCGCCGGACAGCTGGTAGCCTGGACGCCGCCATTTGGGTTCTTCTACCCTCTGCGCATGCGCAGAATGCTTTGCGCATGCGCAGAGGGTAAAAGAACCCAAATGGCGGCGTCCGGGCAAAGTCTCCCGCTTCCGATGCTATCAGCTGTCCGGTGACCGGCAGGCAAGCCCGAACCAGGAGCATTTCGCCCCTGGTGCCACGCCCCCTTTGTCAACTCATCCCGCGCGGGGAGGGGGCGGGGAGGGGGTTGCGGCATTAGAAAGGTTGAGAACCACTGCAATAGAGCCTCCGACTTCCGAAGAGGAGCGGTCCTCTTCACATAAATACGGAGCGCTTGCCGCACATCTAGAGAATGCCATTTGCGTTCCAGTGGGTGGATCGGGTGCGGACAAAAATTGGGAAGGATCACCTCCTGCGCCCGATGGAACCAGGAGTTTATCTTAGGAATAAACGAGGGATCCAAGCGAAGAACCACCCTATCTGCATGGAACACACAAAGGACCCCACGTACCAAGAGGGCCGCCAGTTCTGAAATCCTCCTGGCAGAGGTGATAGCCACCAGAAATGCTACCTTGTAAGTCAAAAAACGAAGAGACACTGAGCGCAAGGGTTTGTAAGGCGATCCCGTCAGAGAATCCAAAACTTTGGTCAGGTCCCAGGTGGGGTATCTGTGGACCACCGGTGGAGAAAGGTTCAACGCTCCTTTCAAGAAACGCCGTATAGAAGGATGTTGTGAGAGAGACTCCAGCGCCTTGCATGAGAGAACAGAGGACCGCTACCTGTCTCCGATGGTGTTGGGCGAAAGACCTTTATCCAGCCCCTCCTGAAGAAAATCCATGAGTTTAGTGATGGAAATTTGCGTAGGGGAACAGCGCTCCTTTGAACACCAGGAGCAGAATGCCTTCCAGGTCGCCGAATATATCCGTTCCGTGGAAGGTCTTCTAGAAGCCTGCATAGTGGTGATAACTCTGGCCGAGAAGTTTTGCCTCCTCAGAGCGCCCCGCTCAAGCGCCAGGCAGTCAGTTGGAATGACAGGGGGTCCGGATGGACCAGCACCCCCTGGCTGAGGGGGTTCACCTGGAGTGGAATTCTCCAGGGAGGAGCCACCGAGAGCAGTTTCAGGTCTGCAAACCAGGCTCTCCTGGGCCAATGAGGGGCCAGGAGCAGGACCTCCGCCTTCTCCACTAGGATCTTCTGGATGACCCTATGGATGACCGGAATGGGAGGAAACGCATAGAGGCGGCCTCGGGGCCACGGGCAGTGAAGCACGTCCACTCCTTCCGCGCCTTGGGACCGGAAGCGGGAGAAGAACCTGGGTAGTTGCGAATTCGCTGGGGTAGCGAACAGGTCGACCACCGGAAGGCTGAAGCGCGTCAGTTCCTGGAAGATGTCTGGATGCAGCCGCCACTCCGCATGGTCGATCGTAGTCCGACTGAGCCAATCCGCTCAGATGTTGGATGCCCCAGAGATGTGATCCACCGAAAGAGACAGCAGGTGACGCTCCGCCCAGAGGCCCAGTGTCTTGGCTTCCCACATCAGGGTGTGCGACTGTGTTCCTCCCTTCCTGTTGATGTGGGCCTTCACCGCCACATTGTCCGTGAGGATCAGAACGTGCTTGCCCGACACCAGGTGAAGGAAACGTCGGAAGGCCAGGAAAACTGCTTGCAGCTCCAGCCAGTTGATGCTGCAGTTGGATTCAGGCGCCGATCAGCGCCCCTGAGCCATGCGCGCTTGGGAGTGGGCCCCCCAGCCGAAGAGACTGGCATCCATGGTGATTACTACTCTGTGGGGCTTCCGGAAGAGGCATCCCTTCGAGATGGCCACCGACCTCCACCAGTTCAGGGAGCGGAGTACCTCTGCTGGCACCAGGATCTTGGACGAGGAGGAGCTGCGGTGTGTCCTTTGGAACGGTAAGAGGAACCATTGAAGATCCCTAGAATGTAGGCGCGCCCATGGAGTGATGGCGATACTGGAAATCATCTTGCCCAGGAGAGTGGAAAGCAGAGTGAGGGGCACCCTACGCTGAGACTGTACCAGAGCAGAAATCTCCCGTAGGCTATCCTGTCTCTCCTGTGACAGAGAAACCCTACACTCTAAGGAATCTATGACAGCTCCCAAATGGAGAAGGGAAGTGGTTGGTGACAGGTGGCTCTTCTCCATGTTGATGGAGAACCCGTGGTGCCGCAGTGCGTCAATAGTTACCTGGAGGTGATGTACCGCCAGATCCCTAGTGGACGCCTGAATTAAAATATCATCCAGATAGCACTGGACATGCACAGGGACTGATCTAAGATTCACCGCCACCACGGCTAACACCTTGGTGAAAACCCGGGGTGCAGAGGAAAGACCAAAAGGGAGGGCCCTATACTGAAAGTGTCTACCTGCATAACAGAAACATAAGAACTGGCGGTGGGAGGGCAGAATAGGAATATGCAAGTATGCCTCCGTCAGATCAATGGAGGCGAGAAAATCCCCCGGGCGGATACTCCCCAGGATCGTCTGCAGGGAGTGCATCTTAAACCGCCTGTAGCGAATATGGCGGTTCAAGCGTTTTAAGTCCAGAATAGCCCTCCAACCCCATCGAGGCTTTGGGAACCACGAATAGAATTGAGTAGAACCCTTGCCCCAATTGGTCCTCCGGCACCTCCTGGATTGCTCTTATTTCCAGAAGACGATGAATTGCGGAGTCTATAAGAGCCTTTTTGTGGCATTCTTTGAAACCGGGCATTGAAGAAAAAACCTCGGGGGCATGGAGAGAAACTCTAGGGAAAGGCCATGGTGAACCGTTTCCTTAACCCACACATCTGATGTAGTTACCTCCCACCTGTCTGCATAAAGAGCCAGACGACCACCAATAGGGGTATCGGGGTCCAACTTACTTAGAGCGACGGAAGGGGCGACCTCCTCTGCCTCGAAAGGACTGTTTGAAATGCAGCCCCCTGCCCGGCCTCTCTGCCCCCTGCCTCTGCCGAAACCCGTACTGACCTGGACCCCTTGAGAATCCTGATCCCTGGTCAGAAACTCGAAAGGGCCGCCGGGAATAGGGAACTGCTCTGAAAGAACCTTTTCTGGAAAAGGAGGGCAGTATCTTTCTCTTATCCTTGGTCTTGACTAAGATTGGCTCCAAAGCATCTCCAAAGAGGTGTTGACCCTGAAAAGGCGCAGATGCCAAGCGCCACTTGTGTCGAGTGTCTGCTTGCCACTGTCGTAGCTAGTGCATGCGTCTGGCCACGATGGAAGAGGCCATGGCCTTGGAAGCGAACCGGGTGGCCTGAAGAGTAGCCTCTGCTGAGAACTGAGCCACTGCTACCAGTTTGTTGAGGTCCTGCTGAGATCGAAGATCCGTAGTGGGAATGCGGTCTTGCAATTGGCGCAGCCAAAGCAGCGATGTGCGGTTGAAGAAGGATGCCGTAGAGGACGCCCTGATCGCCCAAGCTGCCGCCTAATGCATCTTCAGAAGCGCCTGCTCCGTCTTCCTGTCCTCCGGCTTAAGGAGTTCTTCAGGTTCTCCAGGCATGGTGGTGTGAGAGTGAAGAGCAGCTATTGGGAGGATCCACAAGGGGAGTCTGAAGTATGTTGGCAAGATCTGACGCAACGTTAAAGAATCTGCAATCGTTAGTCGATGGAGCAGGTCCTGAGGCAGGGGACTGCCATTGTCGCTGAACCGAGTCCACAAAGATCTGAGGAGCAGAGATAACTTCCGCCTCCGGGGTGTACTCCGCGAACAAGGGATCAACGTGACTTGTAGCAGATGCAGCAGAGATTGATGGTGGTGGTCCAAGACCAGCAGCGATCTTAGCTTTGAATAATATTGACCTGAACAGACCTGGATGGAACAGACCCGAGGGAGCTGGTTGGTCTGGAGAAAGGCCTTCGTCATCGGAAAGGTTGAACTCCCTGTGTTCCTCTTCTCCATAGAGAGGGGACCGGCTGCCCTCAGATGAAGCAGACGAACCACGTTCTGGAAGGTAATGTCTGGAAGAAGGGCCAGGTTGTTCTGGGGCATGGAGAGATGCCTGCGAAAATTCTGATACTGCTGAAGAGGTTCTCCCCAGTTGACACATGCCAGCAGCTATGCCCTGTTTAATGGCGTCTGTGATCATGGCATGCATGTCAGCAGGGCCCCAAGGAGTGGCCCCCCAAGAGGCGGAGGGCTCTGCCACTGGTGGAGGGGTTGGGACTGGAGCCTCCCTATGAACCTCTGCAGGGGGAACCACTGGTGGAGGAAGTAAGGTGCTGGTGCCCCAAATATTAGGATTATCTATAACCAGGTCTGGATTGTCCAGAGAAATCTGATCCCCTTTTGGCCCTGGAGACAAAGCAGGGGAGATCTGGAAGCCGAATGCTCGACTTGTCCAGGGGGAGGAACAGAGGGGGTAGGGGCAATGGATGACTGGGCACAAATCTTTTGCAATGCCCTGTCCCTCCTGCACTCATCCCTTTCCGATGCCTTGGATCTGCCTTTGTCAGCCCTGACAGTGGTTGTGCTGGAGGCACTGGGCTAGGCCCCCCCACTGGGAGGAGAGGACTTCTTATGCCTCTTGCCAGATTTAGACCTGGTAGTGGTGGCAGGTGAAGCCCTATCCGCCATAATAATGTGCCACGTGTCCCTGGAGGAGACTGGGAAAAATAGGATTCAGTGATTGAGAATGCCCCTGGATAGAAGGGAAAACCAGGAATCCAATCAAATTACTGCTCTTGTACTCAATGGTCAAAGTTTGAGAAGGAGCCCCTAGAAGAGCGGCAAAAAACAGTGGAGAGGCGGCTATTCAGGGCCTGAAAATGGAGTCCCAAGATGGCGGTTCCAAAATGGCACCTAAAAATTGCACGGCCGGAGGGGGGGTGCTTGCAGCCCCTGGGCGGAATGTCGCATCGCCCACTTCCCCCAGCTCCAAAGAGCAGCAGCAGCAGCCAGCCCAAGCGGTGAAAAAGGGAGAAGCCAAGGCTTCTGTGGCCGAAGTCGCTCGAGCACTTGGTTCCTGCGACGAGCGGAGGGCTTGCAAGGCGAGGCATGCTCCAAAAATAAATTGCAAAGCCCAGCTACTGCCTACGATCCGCTCCCTCCCCTATCGCAGCCGCGATTAGGTGGAAATTCCAACTAACGTGGAGCTAATAGCTCCTGGCCACCACCGCACAGCCTTGGGGCACGCCCCGATCGGCAACACACCCAAACAATGGCAGAATCCACGTGGCTAGTGGCAGACCTGGGACAAGCCCTGAACGGTCATTCCCGCGGCGAAAAACAAGCAGGCGGAGGCTGCACAGGCTCGAGCCAAAGCTCCTGCCCCAAGCGCTTTAAAAGGGTGAAACCGCCAATGCGCTATCTAGTGGCAATGGCCGCCGTGGTTGAGCTGGGCTCAACCGCTCTCTCCTGACCCCTCCCGGCACAAAAAGAAAGGAAGTTGATCTATGAGGAACTCACATACAGGCGATCCGTAGATGATCCGATGTAAAAAGTCTATCCCAGCGACTTAAGGTGGAATTTCAAGTCAGCTGGAACAATTTTAAGCAAAATTTTGGGAAAATCGAAACTAGCTATTCAGGAATGGGAACAAGGTGACCACATCCATCCAGTCTGAGGACTGAGTCGTAACTGGGGATCCAGCACAGAGGCGGAGCCTTACAACTTTTAAACAGACTCAGTCCTGATAGGCTGAATGGATGAGGTCAACCCATTCCTGGATGCTAGCTCCACCTACTATGGAGAACAGGAGGTCTCAGAGCTTCTTGGCATAGAATACTTCTCAAGGGCAAAATTAAGACCAGAATTCATTTTCAAGGAAAGGCTCCAGCTATCTTGTGTCTCCCACCAAATCAATGAATAGTGTACTGTAGGTGACCAAAACCTGTTTTTTTTTTTTAAAAAGAATTACAGTACATGTCTCTAGTCACTATTCATATTGGCTGTCTTCTGGTATTTCAAGTGTTAATTTTTTCCCTTAAAATTGCCCTCTCCCCTCTCCCCACCCTCTTCCTATTAGGCAGGGCCTTGCTGAACAGCAAACAGCAGGAAACTCACATTGGAGGTGTTCCAGCTGTCAGTCACAAGCATGTTTCTTTCCAACAATCTCTGTGTTGTTTGAACTGTTGTTTTTCTGCCAGCAGCACAATGGAGCTTAGTTATTCATTGAAGGAGGGGGGGGGGAGGCTGAAAGAAGGCACCGCCCTCCATTCACAACCAATTTGGAATACTCCATCCATTCACAAAAAACCCTCTATCCTCACAGCTGAGCACTACCAATCAGGAGAAGGGAAATGACACTTAAGGTTATAACAGAGACCAGCTGTCCTACACAGAGGAGCTTGTACTGTGGATGTTTATGTAAGGAATTCAAACACCGTAGAAATGTCCTGAATAAATAAGAAGGAGCTAGCTATTTCACAGAGTTCGCTGCAAACCCAAATGATTGTGCAACATAACTTGTGGTGAGGTCCGGAAATGCCCCTTGACAAGGAGAAAGAAAAAAAACAACCCCTAAAACTTATTTTAAAAAGTAACTCTTGCTTTGCTGCCCATTAAGCCCATTTGTCTTAATGCTTGTGGATGTCCTACTCCCTCGATTCCTTTAAGCAGTTCTTGTATCCCTATTTATGACAAGAATTAAGAAGTTCAAACTACAATCCCAGTGTAACACACTTGTTTTGTTCAAGAACTACCACAACATGAATAATTGGCAGAGAAGTTTGGTTGCTGAAAGTAAGAGCAAAAAATAGGCTCTTGAAGGGGCAAGAGCTCTAGAATAGTAGCTCCCAATCTTGGGTTCCAGATTACAGCTGGGTTAAATTAGACTACAGCTACAATATTCCCAATGATTGTGATGGAATCAGGTTGGAACAGAGTATAGCCCCTATTAACATAAAGAGAAAAGGTTGTATAGCCCCTATTAACATAAAGAGAAAAGGTTTTTTTTTAAAAAAAGTCTCTTCCAGATTATCCAATCCGTACTCCTGTCATGTGGTACAAAATGCAGGATTTGGGAGTGCTCTTGGATTTCAAATTGTCAATGGATGTAAATATGACCTTAATGACCAGGAGCACTTATGTACAACTGGTAAAGTTAACTCCAGCCATTTTTGGATGAAGATAGCCTGACCTCAGCAATGTACAGACTGGTAATCTTCTGGCTGGATTATTCTAATCCATTTTATGTACATCTGCTGTTGAAGTCGGTTGAGACTACAGTTGGTGCAAGATACTGCAGCCAAGAAAGGATATGGGCACAGAATATGGGAATATGTTATTTCTGCTCTGTGGGTATAACACTGGCTTTCAACAGTATACCAGGCCCTCTCTTTTTGTATAAAGTGGCTAAATGCCTGTTTATTTTGATACTTGAATGACCCTATCAAAGCTGGTTTTAAGTAGTTTTACCATTAATAATAATCTTTTAGTTCTAAGCTTATTTTAATGATTTGAAATGTTAATGCTTTTTAAATTATGGTTTTATCACTGGAAGCAACCCTGAGTGCTGTGAGATATTAGTATATAAATCAAATCATCTTACACATTGTCTCTTCACCCTTCCCCATCACAGTGCACAGCTCCACCCATTGCTCACCTCCTCGGAATAGTGCATTATTGCAGATTATTGGATGTATAATTGATTATAATAATTGAATGTATTATAATGATTACTGGATATGTATATGATTAACTGAACAGGAACCTACTATATTTTTAAGTCTGATCTAGGCTGGAATTGGGGTATTAACTGGAGATGGACTCAGGAATCACTCTTGGCTATTTTTTAAATTACACACTCTCACATTTTGAATTTGATGCAAAAATTACCATGCTAAAATGGATCATGAAAAGAGCAACCAGTTATTATTTTTGTGCATTCTTTCACATTTGTTCTTAGCTAAGGAAAATTAATACTAACTAAAGAGGAACTATTAATTTGGGATGCTGTGAGACTGAGCAACAAAGTAATTTCATTACTTAATGAAATTTTGATGGAAAATTGTTTAGCTAACATTGTCTTCTATGAAATTTAAATAAATTCTAGGACTAATTCAGAAATTTTCATATACATTTAAACCTGAATAAACACAAATCTTAGGCAGCATTGTGTGCAGTAGGTAAGTACCCCCATTGCTTTTTTAACACCTGCAAACTCTCCCTTGATAGCCAACAACCTGCTGCCTTCCAAATCTGTTGGGGCACAACTTAGTTTGCTGAATTGGGATGACAGGATTTATAGTCCATGCTACCTGGAGTACTTCAGATTACAGGTGTCAGTTTCACTGCTGCCCAATTAAGCAATCAACCAGACTTTTTCTCTCTCTCTCCTGTGCCAGCTCTCTTCATACAAAGGGTAACAGAAATTTACAATCAAACATTTTAGGAAGCTATCCAAAACTTGTCTGGGCAGACCGGCTTTTCATATTTCAGTTAGGGATAATTTTTCTTTGCCCCCTCTTTGTAAAACAAATGGCTTATGCAAAGATCTGCTGGATGAAAACAAAAACCGGAAAAGGGCTAAACTGGAATTGTGTTGATTCCTCACAACTGTCTGGACTACTCACTGCAGTTTCCTTGGCAAGGTTTTTTGGAAGTAGCTTGCCATTGCCCCTTTCCTAGGGCTGAGGCAGACTGAGTAGCCCGAGGTCACCCAGCTGGCTTTGTGCCCAAGACAGGACTAGAACTCACTATCTCCCAGTTTCTTAACCAATACACCAAGCTGGCTCCTCCAGGCATATTTAACCTTGTTTATATAACTTCTTGCTAACATTCAAATGGACTGAAAGGGAAAAGGGAAGAAGTATTTTAAATAGATCGCTGCCAAATATTTTAAAAACCTTCAATAAGCCAAGAACAAAAAAGGAAATCATGTTTTTTCCTTTGATAGTCCAAGGAAACAATGAAACGTAATCCATTACTAGAATCTGCAATAATTACAGTGCTGCTAGATAAAAAGAATTACAAATAGCAGGAAAGTGGACTTTGAAGTGTGCAATATTGAGTCTGAACCCCCATGCCAACACCCAGTGAAAGAGTTCTGGAGTGCCTTCAAATTATATTATACACATACACTTATGTGTATGCACGCGCATACATCTTTGTATGTCTGCATACAGTGTACTGAGAAAGTATATGTTCCAATATCCTCACTATAATTAGAGTCTGAAAAGACAAGTGATTGGTATAACTATAAGATGGATCACATCAGATCAAAGCCAGGAGAAAGTCAGGAATATAAGATTATTAGAGTGAGTGGTGTCTTTAATCTTGCCCACTGTACACAGGCAGCAGTTAAGCAAGCAAATAATGCTGAAACAGCACCAAATGTGTTGTACATATTGTGCTTTATGCCAGTGTGGCTTTGCCCCATTCTCTGATGACAAAATAGAGTCAAAACTAAACTGCCTTTAGCAGGAGGTTGCTCAGTTCAGTTAAAGAACTGCAAAGTCTTGCCTCTTCTCATTCGACTTTTTCCTTATATAAATCAAATGAGCCAAAATAAATAACCAGCTGAATCATGTGATGCAACTAGATTATACCATGTTATGAGATCACATGCTTAACTTTCCTTATTGAAAATCTCCTACATACAGAAAATCAGAGCATCGAAGGCAAGGCAAGCTTAAAACAACTTCATTTAAAATAAACAATAACACAAAAAAGCACCCCGTTTTCTGATGAGGAAAAGGAAATGCAATTCTTTATTTTTAAAATGCCAAACAGAACTGTCCAGCAGAAGCAGAACTAAACAATTCTTCTGACAATGACCAGTAATAAAATGCCAATTTTCACTGCAGGTTTAATGACCAGCATACATTTTGGAGCAAGCCCAGACTGTAGGCCGTAAAACAGAACCTTAGCCAAAAAAGAATTCCCAATGGCCCAAATGAAGCAATTCATACATCAGAATGAAAAACATTTGGAAGTTAGGGAAAAAGTGCTTAGGTATTCTGCTCTGTTGCTCTTATTCAGAAAGAACAAATGGATAATTCTTTTTCTGGGCTAGGGAGGGGAAAAATCTTCCCAATTTAGAACTATCACAAGAGACACATCTGGCTTCCCCTGTTGCTCCTCTATAACAGTGCACAAAAGCTTCAGAGCTTTGTTTAATACCTATGAAGGCAAGCAAGCTGTTTTGCTTTATTTTTTATTATTTATTTATCAAAAAATTAATTTGCACTACAGGTAGTCCTCATCTTACAACCACAATTGAGGCCGAAATTTGTTGCTAAGTGAGACAGTTGTTTAGCCCCACTTTAAGACCTTTTTTTTGCTGCAGTTGTTAAGTGAATCTGGCTTCCCCATTGACTTTGCTTGTCAAAAGGTCACGAAAAGGTGATCACACAACCCCAGGGCACTGTAACCGTCATAAATATGAGTCAGTTGCCAAGTGTCTGAATTTTGATCACATAACCGTGGAGGTGCCACAACGGTCGTAAGTGTGAAAAATTGTCACAAGTCACTTTATTCAGTGCTGTTGTAACTTCATATGGTCATTAAATGAACTATTGTAAGTCAAGGACTACCTGTACTATTTTAACCCTACATGAGTGGTCTTTGTATCTCACCCCTTTCCACTGGAATTATATTCCAGATAATTCACATTCAGAGGATCCAAGAAAATAATGAGGTAGAAGACATACTTTGTCTTTTAAGAATTTGTAAATGGTCAGTCAGAAATGCAGTTGTGCAGACGGGGCAAAAAAAAAAAAAAAAAAAAAAAGAGAAGTTTTTTCACAAGTAATATCAGAAGCACCCATCCTCCAATGGGTGTATTCCACCACATAGTGCTAATTATGCATTTATGTTACTGTTACCCTAGGGAAAGAAACTTTCTTCCCTAAATCAAATTGTTACCGCGAGGAAGGAAACAATTCAGAACCAACACAACAAATGCTATCAACTATATCTTTCTTCATTAAAAAAAAAAGAGGAAATGCATATTAAGATACAAGCACTTTAAAAAGGATAGAGACAGTAAGATCAAAAATATATATTTTTTAAGTAAAAAAAGAAGGCAAGCACGTTAATTTATAGCAGCCTATCTCAACTTGTTTTCTTCTTGTGAAGGAAGCTGTATCTAAGACATCTGGAAAATACTAGATTGGGGAAAATACTTTTAGCTGCTGTTCTTACTCTTATTTAAGTTTTAAATTAGAGGAAGACACGCACAGAGACATACTGGTGCCTTTGCTTTCATAAAAATTATACTCTAAACATTCTATATAAACAGGTACTCCAGAATTTGAATTTATGCAATTATATAGACACAAGCATCAAAAGAAAGAAAAATCTTCCAACATTATCTTTCCAGAATTTAAAATACATTTAAAACACTTACGCTAATCCCCCGCATAGCAGACAAGCATTTAAAACAAGGACAGAATCAACCGTATCCTTAATAACTCCAACGCAATATCCATTCACTTGGCACAAAGCCTCACCAGTTTAAATGAGATTTACTTAATATGTTTGTGATTAACCCAATAGTCATACCAGTTGATTTTTGTGTCAGAATCCACAATAATAATTTCAACCATGAATCATACACTATAAATCTACGCCATGCTAGCAGAGCTTCAAAAAAAAGCTTTCAGTGTGCAAATGGTGCCCTCTTTATTCATTTACTTCTTATATGACAGTATTCCTCTTCTTTATAGCAAGCTTTACTGCTAACTTTTTGTTATCATAAAAGAGGACCTGACCTGGGGCACTCACATTGTAGCACTGGTCAAAAGGCCCCAGCAGAGATTATACTACCTGAGACTTCTCAGGAAACAACAACTGCACCATAGAGAGTATTTTAATTTACTGCATCTGTGTATGGTTTGCCAATTGCACAGTGGCAGATAGGACAGCACTCCAGAGGATTAATGTCATTGCCCAGAGGATCACTGGTTGTCCTCTCCCCTCTTTGGAAGAGCTGTATAGCTCCTGCTGCCTTAGAATCAAGAACACGAGAATTAATACTACCACTTTATAATGCCTTGGTAAGACCATACTTGGAATACTGTATCCAATTTTGGTCACTACAATATAAAAAAATAAAAATAATAAAAACAAAGACAAATAGGCTGAAATACAGCTTCTATCCCAGGGCAATAACCATATTGAATTCTACGGTATAGTGCAATATCGGGTTTTCAATTTCAATTATACAGAAGGTAAAGGATGTGTGTTTGTGTTTTTATTTTTATAGTTATAATGTACACTGAAGACGGCATTTAATTTCGTTGTACCATGTGCAATGACAATAAAGTAAACTAAAACTAAAACTAGACTGGGTTTCACAAATGCAAGAGAGATCTTTGATCTGTAGATTTTCCTCTCCAGATTTCATTCTAAAAAAAGGCAATACTCAACTCTCCCCAAATTACTACAACACCTGTAGTGAATTCTGTAGAACTGTGTTTTGGATCAGTTACAGTTTACTTAATTTATAGTTTGACCAGTTGAAACTTGGACGTCTTAGCTTGAGGCTTCATGTGCCCCCTGGAAACCTCTGTCACAGCCTCCAGAGACCTCCAAAAGGTATTACTAAATTGAACTTTTGATGCGATTGATGAAGAAAATTATGAAAACAATGCCTGGAGAGTAGCCATATTAATTATATTTAATTTTAATTAAATTTAGCACAATATAAATCGACTCTAATTTTTGTCCTGCTCCATTAGCTACTTTTAGGGTGTAACTCTCAGAAGTTTGGGTACTCATATTGTAAAGTGTAGATTTTTGAACCATTTAATTAGAGATACTTTTTTTAAAAAAATCCAAATCCAGAAGGATTTAACACTGCATTAACCAAACAAATTACTATTCCAAGCAAAAACCCATTCATTCATATGTAAAGCTGCTTCCAATGGAAATATTTTCTGCCATTAACGTGGTTATCATGAATGCTGATCAATGCAAGAAAGCTAGGTTTACTGGACCATCCATCTTTTAGAAGGTTTTTTTCATATAATCCTTCAGGTTCTGGGCTGGCAAAGCCTGCAGAGAGGTATCTGAACACATCTCTGCTAGCAACAGATCCTCCCACACAGCCTAACTTCAGTTTCTACTGCTCCCAGCAAGAACTGGAAGGGTTGGGCTAGAATGTCAACATAGGAAGAAAATTTATTACTCCAGGCTCTCTTTCATCTCCAAAGGAGGGAAGGGATGGGGCACACACACACAATCTTTCACACACACATACAAGCAAACCCCAGTAAACATGTTGCCTGTCTGGAGAAGCTCTCATGGCAACTTTCCCACTCACTTCAAAGTAATCAAAAGACAATAATTAACATGCATTTACTGTAGCACAAGATATTCCACTGCATGCTGTGACAGAGCTGAAATCAAGAATCCGTTCCTCTGCAGGCTATGTTTTTTTGCCTTTAGATACTGGGGCAACCAGAACAGCTAAGCAAAATCAAAAACATAAAAGAAGCCCCCGTCCCAAATAAATACTGTCTGAGCACTGATGTTTAAGAACACCATTTCTTGCAGCACATCAAGACCAGAGCTGAAAACTATGCATGAAACATGCTTGTGTTAAGAGGTATAAACAGGTCCAGGAATGGATTATTAAACCCTACAGACAAGACAAAAATCTCTTGGTGATGCAGCAGGAGCACTCTGGTAGCTACCTTCATAGAACTGTGGCTTGCCAATGACTAATACTCCCTAAAGCTGCTCAAGTTTCACCAGCAAAGCTTTGTCCTTCATAGCTTCATGAGCTATAGCTATAATAGCTAGGAAAGTCACTGAGGGAATTAGAGGCACAGGGCTGGTGAGAGTGCTTTTGTGTGCTCACCGGCAAATGGATTTTAATATCTCTTACATTATGAAGTATTCATGGGGGCTTGAAAGGATTCTGCGGGAATCAAGGTTAGGCGCAGCCTCAAAGATTTTCGCACAAATGTTCCAAAGTTCTTCAGTTAAAGCAAGGCCATTATTAATAGAGCCTCCAACACCGTACCTTCCTATTCAGTCCCATTCCTTCCAAGTCACAAGGACTTCACAAATCGCATAAACATGCACTCGCCGGAATTGCATTCTATTAATAAAGGTGACACACAAAAACACAAGGGTCAGGGAACAAGTCACCCATTTTATAATCTTTTGTAGTCTTTGGGGCAAGAAAATCAAAGATTAAGAACGTGACTTACAGTTGTCCGACTGGAAATCTGGGACAAACTGTTCATCATCAGGAACTTGGGCTACAAAAATGAAAAAAAAAATATATGAACTGGGTTTCTGTTAAATAAACAAACTCCAAGTATTTTGAAAAATACAACTGTGATCAATATTAAAGACTACGTATTTGCTCGCACTGCAGGTAAGGTTTAGATAGGCATAGAAAAGGGCCACACCATGGCAGTAACAAATTTCACAGATAACTATAATCAACAGCTAACAAAGAATAATAAAAATGTAGAAAGTTATATCAATGGGATTTACCTTCAGCTAACCAAGCCTCCTGAAGCTGACTAAGGTCTTGAAACAATTCTGAAAGAAAATAAAAAAAGGCTACTAAAATGCTACAAAAATGTTTAGATGTGCTATTAAGAATGGTAATGAGTCTACCTTCAGAATCATGAGCCAGATCAGTGTCTTGAAATTTCCTTTTTCTTTCATTCACTGGCCTTCCATGACATTCATCTGTGCAAGATTTCTAATGAAAGCAAAAAGATATATATATATATCTATCTATCTATATAGCTACAAAGGGCAAATAGCAAATAAATAAATAAAACTTGGCACAAAAACTTGGGAAGGTGTTAGTAGAGAAATTTCATGCATGAAGAAAACAGTTGCATAAAATATATAACCAATACAAGACATACCCCAGGTACCATGAAAGGGACTTGCTGGTCATAAAAGCCATCCATTGTGTTTGCAGATTCTTAAATATTCCTTTGAATGGTTTTAGCATTGAGCAATTCCAGGATAAGAAGGGTTCAATATCTAGCTCCGGCAGATTTAAAACTGGAGAGAAGAGAGATTTTTTTTTTTTTTTTTAAGAAACTAACCATTACATTTTAATAAGACTTTTTCTAATAGTATGTGAGCATAATTTGAACATTTTGAGGATTATCTGTTATACTCCCCATTATAGTACTTTTCTTCATCTAGTTTCTATTATATTTATTCATTTTTTACCATCTTATTTTTCCTTGCAACCAACAGATGATAGGTCTCAACTTTATTGGTGGTGTCACAGAATTACTATGGAAACAATTATGATAGTACAAAAAAAGCAAATTCCAATTACAAAGCGATGTATTACAAACCAAAGGGTCATAGTTGTTTTCCTTTCTATGTGATCTAGAGCTAGAATATAAATAGCAACAAGTGCAAAGAAAATCAATTCTGTTGTGTAAGAGCTCAGCTTTCAGATGAAAGATGCCTAGGCCTAACTGGTTTAGATAAACAGAGAAAGTAATTTTCCAGAATTTAAGCATGAGCTTATTAAATTTATTTTCATTCAACATTATTTACTTCCTACAAAATAAATTCAGGATGGACACCCTTGTAAGTATTCCTGTTTTAGCAAAAGAATACTAAGAAATCTCAGATAACTTCTGAGAGAGGGCACTAAATAGCTCTTGTTTTATTGATGGAATTTTCAAGACTTTTAAGTAGCCTGTGAATGTTTTTTTCCAAGGCATATTTTTGTAGCTAGTTAGTCCAGCCAGTTTTTGCTAAATGGTCGACAAAGATAAAACATTTATGCTCTAAAGAAAAGCTTCTGGAAAAGCGGTAGTTTTATAGCACCGGAGGGGTGGTAAGAAAACAGCTTACATCGTCTCTATCCTAGCAGATCAACTGTCGCAGACTATTCCTAAATGCCAGCAAGAAAATCCAGAAATTGTCCACTAGAATTCTAGAGAAAAGAAAACCCCAAATTTCTAAATTACCCGATCGGTTTTAAAATGTTTTGACATTTAAAGCAATAACTGAAAGATAAAATAGCATATTCACTGCTTCGCATTTTGCATTATAGCCGCTATTTTCCTTCTGCCTCTCATGAACCTTATGTAAAAAAACCCTGAAAAACCTTTCACGTAGCCAAACAATAGAGTTACAATCCCCTCCCCCGCGCCGCGCGCGAATCTGGCCTTAGTTTTATGAATGGCAGAGCAAACAACCGGAGCAGGTATAGCGTAACTAGAACCCTAGCGCAGGGCCTCATTCACAATAACAAGGGACGCACTCCATTCATTAAACGCCTTCAGATATACCACCCCCTCCCCCGAGCAGAACGCCGCGAAAAGGTTCAGCCCCCGCCCCCGCACTCATGCGCTCCATTCACAGAAAACCAGCTCCATTCATAAAATCGCCCACATTCATAAAAAAAAACCAAAAAAAAAAACCAAAAAAAAAACACCCCACCACCAATCCTCTCAGCGAAGCCAGTGCCTGCTGCAGCCAGTGGCGGCGCGGCTGTACAGCTTTCCCTCGCAATTCTTCGCCATACTGTCTCTTTCCATGCATTCTTGCAACCCTTGCTCCCATTCCCTCCCGAGAGCCGGCTTTATCCCAGCAGACTCGAGTTAAAAGTCGCAGCGGTATTCTCCACATATCCCGCAATCCTCAGCATCTTGGAGACACCTTAAGCACCTGTCCCCCCCGAAAACCTGCTCCCGCCGCCCACCGGAACTCACGAGCCCACCGTCCCCACAGTTTAGCATCCTGGGCCCGGATTTTCACCCCAAGCCTGAAGGCTAAGCGAGCTTTGCCCCTCCTCACCTGCCGTTAGAACTATCGCGCTGCCGCGGTGCAGTCGCTAGAAGCCCTGTGTCGTCTTCGGGCTGCTATCCAAGCCCCCGAACGGCCTCCAGAGCCCGCCTCGCCCCGTCCCCATTGGCCCACAACCCTGCCACGGCCTGTCAATCCCAGGTTGTTTACCCTACCAGGCACCCAATCGCACTCGTATGTCAGAACACCTCCCAGAGCAATCCTAAACCCGCCTCTCGGCAACAATGAACTGCCTAACTTTTTTTTTTTCATTCGGGAAAATATAGCCAATCAAGTCGGCCTTAATTTACATATTTTTGTTGAGAAGCCTTTCATTCATAAAAAGAGAGAGAGAGAGAGAGAGAAATCTCGCGTTCCGAGGGCGAGGCAGACTCCGGGAAAGATTTAAAGCGATAGCTTACCCCGGTGGCATTTTGCCTGCTGTGAACTAAGATCGGCCGATCTCACCGGCCCTGTGTTTTGTGTTTGCGTTCGCGTTCTTGCCTCAAAGCAGAGAGCTTGAGGGACGAAGAAAAATCGCCGTAGAAAATGCCCTTTCGTACGAAGGTCTGCGTACTCTGGAAACGCTGAGAGGAAAACCCCCACTCAAAATCGTGGCTGCTGTTCCCTCTCCGCTTTGGGGCTTTGGCATTCCTGATGTCCCCGGGTTTTCGGGACAACGCTGCAAAAACCGCGACTGTCCCGCTCCCTCGTCCCGAGTCTGCCTGAAAAGAACACGGGCAGAATTTGAAACCCCTTCCCCGCTTCCCCGCACGGTTTTGCCTGTTGTTGGGGGGTTTTCGGAGGCCTCTCAGCGGTCCTGGAGTTAAGACACTTTTCACTTGCCGGTGGATACAGACCTCTTAGTTTTCTGGATTGAGTCCTGGCATTCGGAAATGGGCGCAGGGCCCAGCCTAAACAGTGAAGCAAGCACAGCGTCTTGGGTGGGAGTTTGAGCCGATGGTGTGTCTGCCTGGTTAAGTCGTTGTTTCTGTCCTTAGACATACAGCTGGATCTAACAGGCACCAGACACAATTCCGGGACAAGCTTTGAGGGAATAATACAAGTAGTCCTCGACTTACAATAGTTCATTTAGTGACCGTTCAAAGTTACAAGGACACTGAAAAAAGGGACTTATGACCGTTGTTCACAATTATGACCTTTGCAGCATCCCCATGACCATGTGATCAAAATTCAGACACTATGGCAACCGGCTCATATTTATGACGGTTGCAGTGTCCCGGAGTCACGTGATCACTTTTTGGGTGATTTTCTGACAAGCAAAGTCAATGAGGGAAGCCAAATTCACTTAACAACTGGGTTACTTATCTGCTGCAGTGATTCACTTAACAACTGAGGCAAGAAAGGTCGTAAAAGGGGGCAAACTCACTTAACGAATGCCTCACTTAACAACAGAAATTTTGGGCTCAATTGTGGTTGTAAATTGAGGACTACCTGTCTTGTACAGTATCTGGTGGTGGTGGTTGTTCTTGGCTGGATGTTGCTTGCCTAATGAGGTTTTTAAATTATGCTTTAAATTGTGCTTAAACTTTGTGTTTGCCATTATAGGGCTGCTGAAAATTTTATGTTTGGGGAGCGATTGTCTAGAGTAGAAAAATGCCATAAAGATACATAACATAAATCTTATTGCAGAGGGGGCAGAAAGATGGCAGTCAGCCAATAGAGTTCCATACATTAATATTTAAGCTTATGGTGAAGCCGATGAAATCTGCTATTTTGAGTGGGCTGGACACTTGCCCATTCAGGAAGAAATTGTTGAGCTTAGCTAATTGTTGATACCATGACATTTAAAATGCAGCATTCACTATATGAAACGGCTATATATTATAATGGCTCCTTATGGGATGGAGGTTTACATACTCTGTTTTGAAAGATCTCATTGGTTTTTGCAGATGCTTAAATTCTCTTAAATTATATACAGATGGTTTGGAAATTTACAGATGGACAAGTGGAATGAATATTGTGTGGTTTCATGGTCACAAAAAGATGGATATTCTACAGTACTGGAAGGGAACTCATTCTTTGTCAATTATATAGTGGTCTGAGGATCTGACCTCTCTTTCTATATTTGAAGGAGCATTTTCTGCAAAGAGTCTTATTTGAAAGACTGCCTCCATCTTGAAGGTAATAATCAGAAAGGTCTCACTGGATTGGATAGCCAATATCACCATTGGTAATGTGACTCTAAATGTAATTCTTATATGTCCTAGCCAACAAGGCCAATAAAGGGAGTGATGAGAATTGTAATACAATTTATTTTGGTAGTTTAGCTTTTTCTAGTTATTGCTTTATCTTTTCCTCTGAGATTTTTTCTTGATCATATAATTTCCCATAAAACTCCTGAATTATATCAAATTTTACATCTTACAAATATCAAATCACATCTTACTTCCATTTAGCCAAAGCAACAAAACAACTCTGCTGCCCTCACCCCCAAACCTAGAGCTGAAATGTAGAAAGATTGAGGCAATCCCATTTAAGAGATACCAGTTCAATGACCAGACTCTTTATTTCACTTTTTTTTTAAAAAAGGAACCTTTTTAAAAAAAGTGTTGTTCTAAACCATGGGTGTCAAACTCGCGGCGTCACATTGCCCTTATGTGACGGTTCCAGGGGTGGGTTCTAACTTACCTCGCCGCCGGTTCACTTCCTCCCGTGCCACGTGGCTGCACGCGCATTGCGTGCCACGGGGCTGCACGGGCGCTTTGCGGGCATGCGGGTGCTTTGTGGGTGCGCGCACATGCATGCGCAGTGCCGAAAATTCGTAAAAAATTCCCCCCCCCCAAAAAAGCCGAAAACAAGATGGTGGCGCATGCGCAGTGCCGGGGACTCAGCTTCTGCGCAGCCGCAGAAGAAAAAAAAATCCCAAAAAATCCCCCCCACCCCCCCCCAAATCCAAAAAAAAAGATGGCAGCGTCCATGGACCAGCACCGACAGAACCGGCTCCGTGACGTCACCAGCGGTTTGCTACCGGTTCTATAGAACCGGTGCGAACCGGGAGGAACCCACCTCTGGATGGTTCATGATGTTTTTGCCCTCGTGGAGCTGGGATGGGCGTGGCTTACACGTGACGCATCCAGCCTGTGGGCCGCCAGTTTGACACCCCTGTTCTAAAGTATTGCTGGTTTCATTGTGCTAATTTTATGTAAAACCCCTCCCCCCCATGTTCCTCTGGGAGGAAGAATGGTATAAGAAAAAAATAGTGAGTAATTAAAGGTTGACATTTAATGAAAGGACTATGTTTTCTGATCAGTTCTGGTACTGAAGAATAAATGCTAAGTACATGTCTTTTGTACCAGGCTTTGATGGGTAAGATGAGTTCTATCTAAAACCAAAATAACTGCTGCAAGTTTGAATTTGTTCGATTCTTACGGTCTTTGATGGCTTAAAGTAACACACATAGTTCGGCATCTGTTTAGGGATATTAGTCCTATAGCCAGACACAAAACATCTATGTTCAAAGGCATATATTTCATATTATGAGATTATGGAAGCAAATAAAAGAATGAGTAGCAACATGTAGTCCTTTTGTGAATTTCCTGGAAGCATCTGCCATTCACTATGGCAATAGAATGGTGAGCCAGGCGGACTTGGCATTATTGCAGCATGTTTTACGTGTTTAAGCAATTATTTATGGTCACTTCCCCTTCTCGGCTTTTCTGTTTCTCATTCCCAATCTTATTGATATTGACTGGTTCCTACTATGATTTGATTGCTTATTTGTACCCGGACTATCATTAAGTGTTGTACCTTATGATTCTTGACGAACGTATCTTTTCTTTTATGTACACTGAGAGCATATGCACCAAGACAAATTCCTTGTGTGTCCAATCACACTTGGCCAATTAAAAAAAAAAATTCAATTCAATTCAATTCAATTCAATTCAATTCAATTCAATTCAATTCTATTCTATTCTATTCTATTCTATTCTATTCTATTCTATTCTATTCTACTCTACTCTATTCTACTCTATTCTATTCTAACCATGAACCATGAACCATGAACCATGAAGATGGCTTGAAGCTAACCTGCAACCATCTTCACCTATGAACCTGTCTAATCTACATAGTTAAATGTCTAGCTAACCAACAGAGTACAAAGACTGGCATTTGCTTATTGCCCCGAACCATCCTGACTCACACAGTTGCAAAACTCTCCTAATCTTTATTCAATGCAAAAATAGTTAAAAAGAAAAATGGTAGCATTCTCCCCATCCATGCTGGTAAGATGTTACAGGTAGTCCTCAACTTACAACCATTGGTTTAGTGAATGTTCGAAGATACAATGGCACTGAAAAAGTGACTAATGACCGTTTTACACACTTAGGACTGTTGCAGCATCCCCTTGGTCACGTGATAAAAGTTTGGACTGCTTGGTAACCAGCATGTATTTATGATGTTATGATATCTTGGGATCATTACCCTTTTGCAACCTCCTGACAAGGAAAGTCAATGGGGAAGCCAGATTCACTTAACAATCATGTTACTAATTTAAGAACTGCAGTGATTCACTTAACAACTGGAAAGGGGCTGGAACTGCCCCTTTCAATAAAAGAGTTGCCTTGGGGCATATATTATATCCACTATACATGCAGGGTGGGTTCCCAAATACCACCTGTAATGTGATCTCTTTAGTAGCTTAGCATGTTATTTCCGGACATTTAGGTTTGTAAATAATGATTTATGGCTTAGTGTATTGAGTGAACACATCCAGTTGTGTGTGTTTTTAAATAAACTATGGTCAAAGAAAAAAATTGTGTAAATCTAATCTTGTTCTCTTCTGCCTGATTGCTAATACCTCAGTTCAGTGTGAGATCTGAATCATCATCTCTTTGGTTACAGCAAGATAAAGCTGTCTTCAGAAAGGCTAGATGGTGAGATTGTATCTCCTAGCTTCACCCTTGAATTGCATAAGCCATACATATGCAAAAGCTGAAAATATATTGACTTCCATGAGGCTGGGAATCACAATGGCACAGCATTCCAGGTAAATGGAGACCTACATGCTGCACTTTATGTCCTGGTAGCTAGAGGGTGAGGAGGAGGAGCTTAGTATTAGAATATGACATAAGGCATGGCTCCACTTTTCATCCATGCTTTTAATCCTCTGTGTGGATTTAGAAGGGGCTTATGTATCAACACTTTTAATGTAGCCAGCATGTTGGGAATATAAAGAATACATTAGAAAAAAAAAGGATTTTAGAGTGCATTTCAGTTTGTGTGAGTTGTAAATGAATCCAGATTTTAAAAAATACTAATGACAGGTTTGGCTTCAGTATGTGAATTCACACTCATATCTGAGGGGGAAAAACCACATTGTTTAAAATGCTGTCACCAAGTAGAAGTGCTGTGCAGAAAGACGGGAATATGGATCAGATGTCATGCTTTGCACTCTCATCACTAATTCACCAATCATATCCTCCTTGTATCAGATTGCAAGACTGCAGCTTCAGGCAGTAAGTTGCACGTCTGCTGAATCAATAGATTGTGAAGGAACTGGATGGTTAGAATATCAGCTTTCTCACCTGGAATGAAAAAGGAATCACTTTCCCAACTGCAGTAACATTGGAAAGTATCATTGCTGAACAATTTTATTTGATAAAATGGTGACACAGGAAAGAGGAGGCATGAGAAGACGAGTTTTGGAGCCTACAGAAAAAGTGTAATCCAAGAAGAGACGGGTGGTAGCATAGATCTGAAGTTGGCAGGAGGGGGTGAAACTTGCAGAATTCAGACTCTGCAAGTGGAACCAAAGAGCCTAACAGTGTAGGCCTGAGTAAGGGAAAGAGTAAATGAAGCAGGTCTATCTCTCAATGATTTAATGTTCCTCTCAGGTCCATGTCTCTGTGTTTCCCTCCTGACAACTATTTCATTTGTGGCTTCATAAAATCTGATGAGGTCAATCTCAGCTTAAGTCACCCATATAAGCAGTTCAAATGAAAGCAGCACAGTTAAACTGCAGCAAAACTTGAATTGGGGCCAGTTCTAATTCATGTCTGGTGTCAGCTGATCTTCAGGCAGACAAGCTAGTTACAAGAGGAAGCAGAGCAGCTTGTTACCAGAATGAAGAACTTATTTGCTTACCGTCTCTTTCTCCCTTCTCCCCCCCCCCCTCACTGGAAGCTTATTTTTAATGGAACCTTGGATCTGAATATATTTTTGCACAATGTGGTCAAGTAAAAGCTTGATTAAAGAGCATGAATATCTCCTGAAGAACCTATCTTATGTGGTGAAATTAGCACATATAATTAACAGCTGCCCTTTCTTCTCTAGCATTCTTTCCCAACTGGACCACTGACCAGGTATTTCCATAATCCTTTGCCAGTGTACTTCTTGTATGCTGTCTGGAAATGGGAGTTATAGTCTAGCACTTCTGGAAGATGCCAAGTTGGGAATTCTGCACTGTAGATTCAGAAATCATAATCCATTCAATTCATTTTTCGAGCAGGACCCATAATAGGCAGTGACTTATGTTTTATGCTCCTCTGTCAACTGACTTAAAAATTAAAGAAAAAGCCAGCCATAGGAATTGGGGAAAGACATTGAAATTACAGTAGCATCTTTTAGTCTTTTATATTGATACTAATTGTTTCCTGATTGCTTATTTGTACCCTATGACCATCATTAGGTGTTGCACCTTATGATTCTTGATGAATGTATCTTGTCTTTTTATGTACACTGAGAGCATATGCACCAAAGACAAATTCCTTGTGTGTCCAATCACACTTGGCCAATAAAAAAATTCTGTTCTATTCTAGTCTAGTCTACTCACCTCCAGATGCATTGGGATTACAGGCACTGCTGAACAAGGACTTTGCACTAGTTCAAAATTTGCCCCAGGCTTCTTTGATCAGATGATGTTCATTATTCTTATGAGATGAGTTAGCTTTTCTTTCATTTTTTTTGCAGTGCTATTGATGGGAATTCTCTCTCTCTTTTCAATGCTCAAGTGAGCCATTCTCTTTCAAGGCAGATAACCATGTAGCCTAGTGCATTGCATGATGGCTGCTTCATTACAGAAGAGAAGAGGGAAACTCTTGACAATTTGTGTTGCTTGACTGCAAGAATCTGCAAACAATCAAAACAGCCTAAACTTGGCTGCATTTTAAATAGCATCCTGGATCCTGCCTGCTTATAGAACTTATCTCCCATTTCCCTTCCTAGTTCCAATCACAAAAACAGCATGGAGTCATAGCTACAGACATCAGCCTAAATTGATGGTGCCATATGGATTTATGACTTGGCTGTTGCATAATCTACCCATTGTTTATTGAATAAACCATAACCTGATGAATTTGCACAACACACTAGGCAGATGCCATTCATACAACATGCTAAATTAAAACTAAACAGAATAAATTATGGCTGCATGCTCTAGCCATAGCTAAGAAACCTGAAAGAAGAACATCTATAATTTTTTGTTTATGTTTTGGCAATTTCAGTCATCTGCCTGGCAGTAATATAAAGCAAGTCCTTATCTATGCTATCCTTTTGTATGACTCCCCCAAAGTCAGATTGCTCATGCATCATGACTGACAGATTGCCATGTACGAGAACGCAGCATTCTTCTTAACACACAGGTAGTGTTATACTTTCTCATGCTAGCAGACCAGCAAATGAGTTCTGAATTTTTTTTTCTGACTCTCTTCCAACATATTCTGGCCATTGGACAAGAAGATAATGTTCTGGTTGGGCCCCTACATTCTGGCCAGTTGGTGGAATTTTCAGAATATAAATTTCTTTGCAGCATATGAGTATCCAAATGTGTGGTAGACCAATGGAATGCATACCCTACCCTGCCCAAGCCTGGTTTATTAGCTGGATAGATGGAAGCAAGCAAGCAAGCAAGCAGTTCTTTCCCCTCCATATCATGCTTTTTTTACTGAAGCTTTGCAAGACTCCTTCAGAGGAAGGGGGGGGGAAATTTGACTAAATATAGCGCCTCTTTAAAAATGGCTCTAAATTTAACACAATACTTTTCACATGGATTTTTTTTCTTTTGGTTTTTCTGACGTGAGCTTTCTTGCTGCTCCCTTTTATTTCGGTTCTCCTGGAGTGAGGGAAGGCACAGCTTATTTTTAAATCAGAATCTCTGATTTATATAGCCTACAATGACTTAAATCAGATTTTGAAGATGAAATGTTCCTAAAACATGAAAATAAAAATCTATAGCTCTTGCCAAATGACATCAATACTGGAGCTGATTTGTTTGGCCCGTGCCCTTTCACTGGATTTCAGCTTAGCCAGAATAATCTTTATAGGTATTAAAATTACTTTAAAATATATGTAAATACTTTAAAATATCTACATGAATCTAAGGTTTTATATACTGTATAGGTGTGTATATATTCATTTATATACACCTATGCAGCTCATATTCTGATGACTATAATTACGGTATAATATGCTCATCTTTTGCTTTAAAGTGAAACCAGATTTTAAGTGGAAATGCATTATTCATTACTTGTAGGTGTAATATTACAAAACTGTTGCATACTGTATTTTCCAGAATTAAGCACATACATTTGTCACAGCAAATTATTAAAAGAAGCCTATGTATCATGGGTTATTGTGAACATTGCATGGCTATCTTATGTTCCATTCTTCACAGTTCTTAATCACAGATCATGGTTTCCCAATAGTTTAAAAAGTTGTCCATACTTGGAGCACTTTTCATTTCCAGGTAGCACTAACTGGAATTTGAAACTAACACTTGCCATTAGTTTCAAATTCTGATCGGTGTTAACTAACAATGATATGGCTTCAAAACAGCATGATACAGGAATATCCATTGAAAGAGGGGTAGTGAGAGACAGGGATCAGATAGTGGCACTTACGTCCAGGTTATCTACTCATAACATCAATCAGAATAGAGCTGGAAAGGAACCTTGGAGGTCTTCTAGTCCAACCCCCTGCTCAAGCAGGAGACCCTATACCATGCGAACGTGGTTAAAAGCTAACATGTTATTGGATAGTAACACTTCCTTGTGCATTTGAGGAAAGGCTACAGAAATGTAGGCCTTATAACTTTATTGATTTTTTAGGCATCCCAAAGCTCTTTCTGTGGTTTGAAAATAATATATTTTCAATTTGGAAGATAGCAGGTCAAGGAAGAAATGACTATAGGAAGTAGAAAAAGCCACTTTGGATTTATCTTGATTAAGGAAGAACAGCATATATTTTCTCTAGAAAATATACAGAGGCAACCTAGATGAAATTCCAAATGTGCTTCTATATGCCAGCTGTTAGAGGGAAGGTTTCCATGTCTGGATTATAGGCTTTCTAGAGTGTCTGGGTGATTGAGATTGGAAACAGATTAGTGGACTAAACCAGTAACCTCCAACCTAGATTACAGCTTCAATTACTTTCGGTAAACTGTCATGCTGACTAGGTTTGATCCAGGTTGGGCTCTAAAAACACCTAGATGTTGCTGTACTAAATGGACTCTTGAAGTGGCCCAGCAGGATTTTCCATTATTCTGATATCCTGGTATGCTACATACTGGCCAATCAAGCAGTGGTGGGTTGCTCCCGGTTCGGACCGGTTCTTAGAACCGGTAGCAGCAGCGGGAGGCTCTGCCCACCCGCCCGGGACACTTCTGCACATGCGCAGAAGCGTTGCGCGCGAGCACGCGCACAAACTGGTAGTAAAGGGTTTTAGAACCCACTACTGCTATCAAGATATATGGTACTATTATTATGGTTTTATGAAAGTAATTAGAAGGAATGTTCATGATTTTATAGATTGTATTCTGATTTTATTTTAATGTGTTATATGTTTTATTAAACTTGTACATTACTTGGATATGCCCAACTAAAGATGTAAACATTAATCAGAATGGATCAAACAAGCAAGTATTGTAAGCAAACCCACACTTAGCCATATCTGCCTTATTTTTCAGAGATTTCCAGCTGATGTTATTTATTTATTTATTTATTTATTTACATTTTTGTGCAAAGCATATATGACCTGGCTCATACATTAAACTGTTGTAGTTTAACTATAATTTACCGCATAAACACAGCTGACAGGGTTCACGCAACATAATAAGTCAGAACAAAAACAGAAGGTATTATAATTCCATGCAGTGTATCCATGAATACATCACAGTCTTTGTAAAGTGCAGGTATGTTTTAAATGTGTTTTATTTGTTTGTTTATAAGTCTTCCTTGTAAGGAACTAACATACCCAGTATCAGAACAACTATATGAGAAGATTACATTAAATCAGGGGTCCCCAAACTTGGCAACTTTAAGACTTGTGGACTTCAACTCCCAGAATTCTTCAGCCAGCATAGCTGGCTGGAGAATTCTGGGAGTTGAAGTCCACAAGTCTTAAAGTTGCCAAGTTTGAAGACCTCTGCATTAAATGATTTGGACCAGTTCAGGAGACACTTTGTATCTGGAGCTCTGGAATCTCTTCATCACACTTTTCTCTCATTTCTTCAATCCATTCCTCAATATCAGGAAGATAACTTGCCTTCCATTTATGTAAAATTTCCTCCTTATCATGCCCAGACATGCTTAGGCATAGGTCTTCAAACTTGGCAACTTTAAGACTTGTGGACTTCAACTCCCAGAATTCTTCAGCCAGCATAGCTGGCTGGAGAATTCTGGGAGTTGAAGTCCACAAGTCTTAAAGTTGCCAAGTTTGAAGACCTCTGCATTAAATGATTTGGACCAGTTCAGGAGACACTTTGTATCTGGAGCTCTGGAATCTCTTCATCACACTTTTCTCTCAACAAGGAGGAAACACCTTAATTCAATGACAGAGCATGGTGTTTGTATGCAGAAAGTCCTGGGTTCAATTCCTGATATCTCTGGATTGATCTGGAAAAGATTTTTTCCTGAAATTCTGGTGAATCAACATCAGTCAGATGCGACAATACTGATCTTTGTGGATGAGTGAAGGGACTAAGGAACACATCTATAAATAAACCATTTTTAAAAGCTCAATTTGTGCATAAGCCATAATGACCTATTTCACACATAATACTTACAATACATTGTGTGGGTTTGCATATAATAATTATAAATAAATAAACTATGTTATGGTTTAGTGTGATGTGTAAACAGGGTGAAAATTACAGCTTCCTGTGAACTGGCATTGTAGAAACTGTTTATTTTCACATAGGATTTTTTTATCCTTGGAAAAATAGAGGCAAAGAAAACCTATTCAAGGGATTGTATTTTGACCGTTGTCTGAGGAAAACCTCAAAATGTGTTTTTTTTTTGGGGGGGGGGCTGATATTTATTATTGCATCAGATTTCCAGCTTCATTACTATAATGGATTATCATGTATTTGTTTTCTTAATATAGGCAATGCTTTGATACTCCAAAGTATTAATTAATATTTAAGCATTAATTAATTATTCCTATTGGATTATCTTATAATTCATGCCAAAAAAGTGAACTATATGCAACACAAAACTATAGGAATGAGGCTTTGCTTTCAGTATACCTTGAATATGGAGCAATATTGGTAAGATCAATTAAAAAAAATGTTTCTGCTTTTTTGCAGCAGATGTCAGTTGTATCAGTAGACTGAAATCTTTTCATGCCATCAGAAAACCTCTCTTCCATTTTCTGTAGTGTTAGAGTTCCTGGGCATCTGTCAACAGGTGAGCAATGAGACTCAGGAGCTATAGCTGGGTAACCAGGCTTTAGCCCTGTAGGATTATTGGAAGATCAACAACCACAGACAAAGCAAAAGTATACTGTATTTGAAAAAGTAAACTATTATGGCCTGCTATTATAAATTGGAATCAACCAAGTGGGGATTCTTAAAACGAATGCTTGAATTGTGGAAAGGAATTGATCAAGATTCAAATATCACTGAATAAGTATTAGCAGATCAAAGGAGATTCATTACCAGAAATAAAATATTCAGGGGTACAGAACTGGGATACAGAACACGTTCAGAAAAAAAAATGTGAAAATGGAAGACCTCAAAACTGTAGACTAGTAGAAGAAACTCAGATAACAACAATTGTAAATGTGGAGGAAACAGCTAATTTGAGCTATAGTAATGATAATTTAGAAGAAGTAATAACAACAGGACCAGTACAAGTCAGCATTGAAACAACCTATGAACTAACACCCTGACAAGAAGAATTAAGGGAGAAAATTATGTCATATGCATAATTATCAGAAAGATAAAGACTGCCAGCATTGAATGTAGTGCCCCCCCCCCACAAAAGACCTGGTACCTATAATGAAAGAGGTGAATAAGGTGCTTGAAAGGATTAAAATAATATCTATTGAACAGACCAATCAGCTTGCCTAGAATATAGCAGGAGTGGTAAAACCAAAACCAAAATCACATTCAATCCCAAAGTGGAACATCAGACTAGAAACCAAAATTAGGAAATTAAGATCAGATGCGAGTAATTTAAAGAACATGAAAGAACAAAAATTGGAGAGTGTAAGAACCAATACAGCCCTAATAAAAAAATAGCACCAGAAAAATTAAAGCTTTGGAAATCATACAGCAATAAATAACAGCAATTGCTAGAAAAATTGGACACTATGAGGCACAAATCATCCAATTTAGACAAAATTAGACTAGGGGTGATTCTACCAATGATAATAGAAATTCTGAAAATGAAAAAGCAAACAAAAAGGAAGCCATCCAGTTTTGGAAAGATCTATAGCAATAGCAATAGGAATAGCAGTTAGACATATACTGCTTCATAGTGCTTTACAGCCCTCTCTAAGCGGTTTACAGAGTTAGCATATTGCCCCCAACAATCTGGGTCCTCATTTTACCGACCTCAGAAGGATGGAAGGCTGAGTCAACCTTGAGCCGGTGAGATTTGAACCGCTGAACTGCAGCTAGCAGTCAGCTGAAGTAGCCTGCAGTGCTGCACTCTAACCACTGCACCACCTCGGCTCTTCTATGGGAAACTTGTAATATTACAATAAAAATGCTGGATGGATAAAAGAATTTGAAGATGAATTAAGTAAACATCAAGTGGAAGAATTAATAATAACAGCAGAAATGGTTAAAATTAAGTGAAAAGGATTTAAAACTGGGCTTCTTCTGGAAATGATCGATTGCATGGCTTTTGGCTCAAGTATCTCATTAACTTACAGCCAATTATAGCTAAACAGCTTAATGAAGTATTGCATAAAGGTGACATCAGCAATGCTTAATAATTGGCAAAATGTATCTGACTCAAAATGACCCAGAAAAATGGACACCACCAGGAAACTACAGGCTGATAACATGCTTGCCTACAATGTTTTAATTACTCATAGACATTATAGTGGGCAAATCCAAGGTTGTTTAGCAAAAAATAACATCCTTTCTATAGAACAGAAAGGAAATAAAAGGAAAAGTAGAGATGCAAAAGACCAATTTCTGATTGATAAAACAGTTCTGGAGAATTTCAAAAGCTGAACAAATAATTTACATATGGTCTAGATCAGGGGCGTCAAACTCGCGTCGTCATGGCAGCGTCACGTGACGGATCGGGACTTTTTCCCCCTTCACTAAACCGGGCGGGGCCGGGCCCAGCACGTGACGCAACTGGCTTGCGGGCCACGAGTTTGACACCCCTGGTCTAGATTGATTATAAAAAAGGTTTTTGATTCATTATCACATAGTTCGATCACCAAATGTTTGGAAACAACTGGTGTCAGTAAAAAGAGAATGTTTGTAAAAAAAACTAATGAAGGAGGCAAAATTGCTGGTTGAAAATGAAAAAGATGGCATTGAAACTGGCATCTTCCAGGGTGACTCAATATCACCCTTATTATCTGTCACTGCTATGATCCCACTTTCAGTGATTTTGAAGAAAACAAAGCTTGTCTGTCTATCAAACAGCACAAAATGCTTCAAAAATCTCATATTTGCTTTATATAGATAATCTGAAGCTTTATGGAAAAATCAGAAATAAAAATCCAATCATTGACAAATACTGTAATAATTTTTAACACAGATATAACAATGGAATTTGGCCTAGAGAAGTTTGCTTCAGTAGCAATAAATTAGGGTAAAATCACAAGTGGTAATGGAATTAAAATGCCAAATGCCATCAGGAGCTGTCAGAATGAAGCCTATGAGTATCTAGGTAAAATATAGTTAGATAACATCAGGCATGGACAAGTTAAAAAGTTGATCAGTAAAGAACACATCCAAAGAGTTAGAAAATTGTTAAAGACAAAATTGAACGGTGGAAACGCCATCAGAGCCATCAATACCTGGGCAATATCTGTGATATGATACATTGCTGGAATTATTAACCAGCACAAGCTGAACTGAGTCCAGGAGAACGCCTAAGTTATGGACTGGGTCTGAATGGGTCAAAGCAACCCTGTCCAGAACTAAGGATGACAAAAACTCGAATCCTGAGGCTCCATGCACCCAAAGGCAGGGTCCAGTCGAAGTTTGTTGTCCAGGTCCCTACAGCCTCCAGGCATCACGAGAGGATAGAGACGGCATCACTTGGGCCGTAATATCACCAGTGTAATATTATGCATTTCATGAAAATGAATAGGACCTATTTTGATTTGGATGACAGGCCCTACTTTTTATATTACCCCTTGTATTCCTAGTACTTACCCAGGTTTATTTGATAGTTCCTAGGCTTAATAATTTTGCTAAACTTTCTTTCAACTTTTCAAGCCTTATATGCTGCTGTTACTACACTGTTACTGAAAATGGGATACCAGATCACCTCCAGTAAACAGAAGGTATTCAGAAAAGGTGAACGACAAAATAAGTTTTAATATTTTGTAAGGTATGGCACAATCATTTTCTTAATAGAATGATTCTTGGGGCACTCCTATGCCTCACCCAGGGAAGCCATATTGGGCATATTGACATACTGACCCCTAGAGTAGAATGCTATCACACTGAACATTGTAAGTGATATTATTGTAGGTGCTATTCATTCAAAGTCATTTCAAAGTCGGCGACTTTTTCATTGTAATTTTATTTGATGTAGAACTACATCAGAGAGGATTTACATAGAACCATGAACTATGCAACAATTTCACACAATTCCATGCAGGGAACTACAAGATCAAGAAAAAAGGAGGATGAGCAGTCCATGCTCAAAGGATATACATACATATATAATGAACAGAATTATCCTGGCTGCCTGTATTCACACAGTACACTAGGAGGGGAAGTGTACATCCATTACAGCCTAAATGGAGAAAAGCGTATTTTGCCTGAGTACATATCGGTCCCTCTGTTTAGGTGCATAAAATTTCCCTTATGAGTTTGGGAGATGCTTGGGAAGGGTAGCTGAGTGTGATAGCTTCTGCAACACAAGAGTATTCTGTGCATATTGCTTTTGCTATCTGCACTTTTGTTGTGTTATATTCAAGTGATGAAAATATATATTATAGAATTTCCCCCCCATATTTCCGAGCATAAACTGAAGTGGAACAGAAGAAACCCCACTCACTAGTTAATGAGAATGTCAGAACAAGGGTAGAATTGCTTTGAGGGAAGGAGCACAACTTGGTGGAGAGAACATGTGCTTTGTATGCAGAAACTTACAGATCTCTGGCATCTCCAGAAACATCCTGGAGGGACTTCCCATATAAAATCCAGGACAACTTCTGCTAGTAAATATAGAAAATATTGGGCTAGATGGATCAGCAGTCTGACCACGTATAAACCGCTTCCTGTGACCTGTATCTAAATGGGCCTCAGTAGCAAGCAAGCAATGTAAACAGCATGGGTGAAGGGATAGATTCTTGGAAGCTGAGAATTCTTGGGAATGGCATTAATAGCACCACCCTGTAACACTGGTAGAACCTCCTGTGCACATTATACCTCTTTTACTGATATATACAAGTTTAGCAATTTCTCACTATCCAGCATTTGGCGATTTTGCTGAATGTACAAAATGTTTCTACTGGAAAATATTCTTTTTGGATTGACACTGTAAGATGCAAATGCTTGCCCTGTGATTATAAGTCTGACCTGGTCCATGCTTCATTCATAGGTGCAGAGATCAGCTGAATGGACAGTCAACTTGCCATAGCAGTAATAAATAAAATATAAATTCTTTTATTTAGATTAGTACTCTTTAATTGAATGGCATTTATCTGTAATTCAGATGGAGGAGAGGCTTAGTTGTTTCTTTCAGAAATAGGATGCAACAGGTTAACAGGGCTATTCAATCATTCTAAAGGGTAAACTGCTTGCATTTTACACTAAGATTAACACACCTAAGGGAGCTATCCATTAAAAAAAAAACCCCAATATCTGGCAGAGTCCTACAGAGAGTGCCAAGTGGGTTAATTGGCAGTTTTTGTGCTAGATGACCATTTATCAAGGTAAATCGTCAGGAATCGATTTTGGGTAGGCAATATTCCAGCAAACACCGGGGGGGGGGAATGACACACACTACAAAATGTTCCGGGGGGGGGGAGAGTTTCTAGTAGATGACTAGAGATATACTGGAAGAGAAAATGAGCTGAAATAATGGGCAATATTATCTGCCCAACAAAATGAGGAACAGGAAGAAGCAGGTGTGGTTTAGTAGATACAGGATTGGCATATTCTTTTGGAAGTGTGCCAAAAAGTTACACCTGAAACTGTCCATGTTTTGTGTTCTGTGAAATAGTCTTTTATAGTCCTTGGCCAACACACTGCAAAACTGTGCAGAGAATATTCATACATAATACTCCTTCCTCCTCCTCCTATGGCTCATTTTCTATAAAGAGCTAAATCTGCAGGTTGCCAGCAGTGTGAAACCAACCTGATGACATCCTCACTGGAGAAACAATGCAGCCTTCTATTATGAATACTGGAGCCATAGAGGAGCCCCATATGAATTGGACAGTGGCTGTATGCACAAGGTATTTGCAGCATTCACAAATAAATGCGGCTTTGTCTCCCTATGTTTTCTGCCTGCGCTGGAGATGAAGCTGGACTAATGAGTCATCACCTGAAATAACAATTTCACAGTTGGAATTCAGATCAATGGCTTTCGCGACAGCACAAAGGCAAATTCAGGATCCTGCTTGTAATTTCTGAACCATCTTGGCTCTAGAGAGGAAACTGGAGACGTTGCTGCCCCCCCCCCAAATCTCATTGTACTTAATTTGTTTTTATTAACTGTGTGAGCAGCAGAAATTAAACAGGTACAATCTTCTCCTGCACATACATACATACAGGTTAATTTTTTCCATTTTATGTAAAAAATAAAGACCTAAGACACTACTTCGGAAAAAAAAAAAGGCATAGCCCAGCTAGAACCTTTACTATTGCCCACAACTCCTGTTTTGATACAGGTGCTTTTATGTGGGAGTCAGTTTGAAATAAACTGTATTTACAATAAATTTGAAACTGTCACATAAGAAGCAAAGCGAGCGCCAAGCTTTTGCATACTAGCACTTATGAGTTCACGGATGACTCTTGGCTTATTCAATTAACCTTGGTGAAACAAAAAATAAAGCAAGGAGAAGCCTGGCTTATGAATTTGGTGTGTGCCTGCTTAGCAAGAAATGGGGAAATCAAATGCATCTAACCTAGACAGGAAGGATTATTCAAATCAAGCCAGCCAGATGCAAAGCTGGAGAACTACATTCCTTTCCATTTGCCAGAGCAAGGAGACTAGACAGCTCTATCTCCTGCCTATAGGATCTTCTAGCCTATATTCATTCCACTGTGCTATGTTTACAATTCTATACTAAACCATGGTTTAATCAACCCATTGTTGTTTGGCCTTACACATAAAGTGAAGCCTTGTGACATACCTAGTGTGGCTTCAAACCATTTATTAAACTATAAGCCAAGCAAACTATTGTATGGTTTACAGGGGAAGAAATGGGCAGCATGGACTAAATATATTTCCTGCTACACTGGAAGATGTTATATGACTGTTTGCTTGGTCTTCTTTGGATAGCCTATATATGAACAATTCAAGCTGTACCTACAAAAATGACATCTCTTTTTTTTTTAATTAAAGCTGCCTTTCAACAGGATCACTAAACTGTGTTTTGTTTAACTATGGATTACTAAATAGTAGGGGACACAGAATGCACAAAGCCACAACATTATGGTTAAGTATATAAGAGGTTTCAAGCTTAGTTTTAAATTAAAATTGAATCTGTTTGCCAGCACTTTAGCCAAGAAATGGATGGTGAGTGAGTGGACTCTGTAGATACTTTTGTTTCTAATATGATTTTGCATATAGTAACTCATACTATTACTTGATTAAAAAGGGGGTATTAGTGTTCATTAAAACAGTATGTTTGTTAAACATGAATGGGATTTACACATTATATTTTATCTATTTTATGCATCTTTAAAATAGCAAGCAGCATTTTAAGGACACATAGAAGCATACTGAATTTTGCTAAACCTATCGTTGAAAATAAATGTTTCAATGTCAGCACAAACCTATTGGGTACGGACATATTTTTCTCATTGTTTCCAAAATCTGCTAAAGCATGTTAAAGTTGAGAAATGCTGAAATTTGTAGTTCATTAACATCTGGTGGGTTATATAGTTCCATTTTTCTGTTCACCGATAGTTTGTTTTATTGAAAAAACTACATCTGTTTATTGCACTAAGCTGTAAACCATGATGTGCAGCCCACAATGGCTTCATATAATATATTGTTAAATTCAAATTACATCATAACTTACAGATGTGCATGAATCCAATTGTTGTGGCTTCTTAGGAACTGTCATTGAATCTAAAGATAGTTTGAAATTCAAACTTGTGGCTTACTTTCAATAAAACCAGATCGGGAAGGGGGTTTGGTCTATTTACATTACTGTTGAAAAACATGATACTGTAACTAGCTACCATACTAGTGCATTGTATATGAAGGCAGAATGCACAGATTAATCATTACTATTAAGAATTGCTCTTGAATGTATATAAGATGGTTTTAATATGTAAAATTTAATAAACTTTATTAAAAAAAAGAATTGCTCTTGAGTGTTACAGAGCTAATACAAAATGTTACTAAGTCTTGCACTGTTTACTATAAGTGAACCTACCTAAAGAATTGATCATATAATGTTTGACCATGGGCTTAAGGTTAATTAAAGAAATATAACTATATATTAAACAAATTCAAAAATAAGATTAATTGAAATTGGTAACAGAAATCATCTATCTCTATTTACCATTTTCATTTAAATTTTGGCAGGAGAAGCAGATAATCAATTTTACACAAATGATCAGTTTTCTTAATAGGACTTTCCTTTCCTCCCTCTTCTCTGGATAACTATGCTTCCCCAAATCTTGTCTGGAAGGTCATCCAAGAAGATGCAAGAGAGAAGGAAGCTGTTTGGCCAGCACAATTTGTTCCTCAAATGGATGGATATAATTGGATGTGCCCCTTACTTTGATTAAACCACCGTAAGTCCATTAAATATAGTGTCATATAAGCAACATAGTCCTTAAGGTAGCCACCTGTTTGTGCTCTAGGACTTAATACATCAATCTTTGAGCTGGCAGAAAAATACTCTAGCATGAAACATGTTGTTCTGACAGCCAAGCCCTACACTTCCTCATTAATGAGGCTGGTGTAGTGCTTACTTTAGGGAGCTAATGTGAGAGTAGTTAACAAAAGGGATTGGTGGATTCTCCTGGCTTTGTTTCTTCTTTCATCAAATATCCACTGGTGTGAAAAACATCAACAATTGCTTTCTTAATATATGGGGAGGTGGGGTTGGGTGACTGCACCCAAGGGTTTAGTTACCTGGTATGTTGTTTAACTACTGTAATAGACTACTGACATGAAGATGCGATGAGCTGGGACCTGCCACTAGCAATATTTCAAAAGAGGACTTAATTTGTTTCCCAAAAAAGTGGAAGTGCATGAATAAAGAAGGACAGAGGTCTCCCGATTGGACTTTTTCTAAGGAAGGCTGATTGATGTTCAGAAAAACCTTTACTGACAGACCGTAGACCTTAAGGGGAGATTGTGAAAAGCACTAGGGATCTTTTTTTCTCTTCACTCTCCCAGTGAGATGGCACTTCGATTGAGAAGCACAGAACAAGGATATGGAGTAATGAGTGAGCTCCCTCTTCTACTAATGATGCAAGGGAATTGCTGGTAGCAAATAGCCAAACCAGCAACACCCTGTGGAGTATTCAAAATGGTGCCCCCCTCATGATAAAACAACAAGAACAACCTTACAAAATCCCTTGTTGGCAGACTCACTGGGAAATCTGCAATGCAGTAACTGGTGATAGAATCAGCAACACAGTTGGCAAAACCTGGCTCTCTTTTCTGGTCTAACTCAACTTTCTCTGCAGCACATTAAAGAGCAGGGCTAGTATTCTTTTATAAGAGTGTTAAATTCATGTACAGAATTCATTATATACACTTTGGAAAACATCAGTCAGACATTGCACAAACCAATGCTCCTGTAGAAGTCTTATGTCTGGTCTTTTCTGCAGCTCAAGGGTAAGTGTCCATGGAGGGCAGTTCCCAGAACTGGAGGCAATATCTGTAGAGCAATCTAAAGTAGCAGATCTTAGCCCTGGCTGCATGATCAACCACAACACAGGTAAGTGTGTTAGATGTCCACATGTATCTGAAGAAGGAAAGCACTTCCATGCTGGAACAACTACAAATAATTGCCTTAGTATGGGCTAGGGATGTGACGAAAAAAACATCACAAAGCCATGACATTCAAGAATATTTACCATGGAATGGGCATGCCTTGATTAGGGGGAAATGAGTGCTTAATATGCTTGCTTTTCATTCTTAAATCTCAACATTTAAGGTATATTTACAACTCAGGTTTATTTGCTTAAGCCAGCTTATTTTCCCGTAATAAAAATGCTGATTACATAATTCTAACCCTCTTCATAAAACAAAGGTTTTCCAAATTCCCTCAGATGGGAATCACTAATAAACCAGTTTATATTTGTGGAAATCTGCTTCACTGGCTCTCACTTTGTTCAATATTATGTTTTCATCTATAGTAAAATTACAAGAATTGTCTATAATTCTTTGAAATGTCTAATATCTAAAATCCACATCCTTTTTGCTTTCTCATTATTCTTAACTAACATCTGGGTACAACCAAATCTCAAGGGGACACAAAATTCCTGCTGTGCTATTTTTTTTTACTTGGCAAAGCTTTAGTCTGCAACTTCTGGCAGAGATAGTTTCTGAAGAAATTCTCATTTGTTTTCTACTGTACATTCGTTAAAATGAACCAAAACCAAACAGCAAATCAACGGCAGAAGAAAAGTATATTTAAGAAAAGAGTACGAGTTGTACTTGCGTCATGGATATTTTGATCATATTGGTTAAGAACCAAAATTGAAAACAAGCAAAACATAAAAAGAGATGAAGATATTTGGAAGCAAAGTTGCTTACAAACAGGTAAGCAGGGCAGAAAGGAAGTGGAGCTATGGAAAAAAAGAACAGAAGAAGGAAGAATTATGAATACTAGTCAATGAGGTATTTTCTGATCCAGTAATAATAAATAGTACATACTCTATAGAATTGTGCCTCTGGATCCCATAAATGAAACTCCATAAGTGGGACTCAAAAATTCCTGAGACTAAATTTCCAAATGTAAAAACAAATCTTATTCATTATTTCTTCTACATTGTACCTCTTTCACAACCTTCATGGTGCTGTCAGACATCTGAATGGATCCCAGTTGCAACCTTTCCAAAACCATAGGTATCGTAACTGCAATACAGGATGTCTATGAAAAATACAGTTATACTGTCATAGAAGCCAAAGTCTCCACCAGATTTCCTAGTTCAGACAAGCTCTAAATAAAATCAAATGACTTCATTTAGAAAAACCTACTTTAATAGAAAACATACTGTATGTCTTCTTATTTGAGCGGTTAAGTAAATAAATGGATTTGTGCCATTTACTCTTTTCAGACTTCTAACTCAGAGATGACATTCCTTTGTCCTGGATTAATGTAAAAGAACCTTCCATGCAACAATGAGAATCGGTGAGTATAATTTTCTTCATCTGAATTTAAAAGTATTTAAAGGAGTCAGTGTTCTTAAGCTAGAATTACCAATTCAAAATCCTGAAAAGCTACCACTAGCAGAAGAAGCTTACATTAACTGTGGCTCTTTGATTAACATTTTCCTTCTGGTGTTATAATAAACATGTGTGTCAATTTGTTAGCAATTTATCTTTTTTGAAGACTGGTACTGTTGCAAGTGACATCTATTTTCATCTCTTAGCTTCTCTTGAAAAAAAATCTGGTGATCACACAGATTGGCAATTGTGATCTAAATAGTTTTTCATAACCTGGCACTTTTTTGTTATATAGAAAACATCTTGTACATTGGAATCTAAAAAGAATAAAGAGGGACATGACGTTGGCTGTCAGGTTATACTATTATCTGATTGAACAATGTTAAAGAAGAACTAGAGAAAATGAGGTATTTATTTCCTAACTAAAATACGCTATTTTAGTCTTTTGCATCTACGAATTATACGCACTGCACTCTAATATGTGCTTATACAAAATTAAATCCTATTGAGATCAGTGGGACTTAATCCCAAAAATGTATATAGGATTGCTGGTTGGGTAGTTTTCTGTAACAAAAGCCAATGTATGGGATGGAAATTAACTAATTAGTTTGACTTCTGAGTTTGCTTACATTTTATTATAATATCAGTGGCATATAAATGCCTACCCTAGAATTTAATGCATACAGTTCTGCATTAAATCCTGATCATATATTCAGGCTTTTGTAGACATCTAGTATTTTCAGTTACTTAAATCAGCCCCATAATGAGATAAAATTTAAAAGGAACCCTATCTTAACTGAAACTTCCATAGAAAATCTTTAAAATATGTGTATAAAATATTTCTTGAGTGAAGTTGTAGTAACCCTATATGTGAAAAGAAAATTTAAAAACATTGACAATGGAATTGGTATCAAACCTGAAGGTATCCCTAAATTTGTGGAAGTTATCAACATACTCATACATTTAATATAACCTGAGTTTTCCTTTTCCTTCCAAAGGAAGTTCTCACTTTTAATCTTTATCTTTCCTCTAATGAATCCAGCTTCTTTGTGGCAAAAAATTTGTGTATTCCTGTGCCTCTGAAAGGGAACAGCTAACCAATTTCTACTTTTTTTTAAAACTAAAAGTTATGCCTGGAGCCTTCTTGTTTTAGAGTTGGAGAAAAATAATATTTCTCTTCCTTTCCCTTTTCATTTTCCCCTGTGTTTTCTAAACTTTGAAAAATAAATAGCATGTCTTATCAAGTTTGGTGACCCAAACAGTAGTAAAACAAAATAACACTTATCTGCTGACAGAATTTCTTAAAAATAAATAAGCTAAGTTTGGTTCCTTGCTAAATTTGATGCTTCAACAGTTTTTTTTTTTTGAGGGGGGTTTCTAGAGTTTAAATAAGAAGAAAATTCTCCTTCATTCCATCTGGAAGGCAATGTCAGACATACTGTTTCCATGTCTGCTTGTTTGCTTTCTGACAGGACTGTATAATTCAAGACTGCCCAGAACAACTCTCTTTAGAAGAGTCTCAGATTTTACCACAGGCCAACCAGAGCAGTGAGAGCTTCCTCTTCTTGGGCTGTGGTATTATGGAGGGCAAAAATCCTTCTGAATCTTCAGTGTCAATGCTATCCCGGCCAATAATATTTAGAGAAAGTGGCTATGTGTACATGGATATATGAACCCACACTGCTATTTCAGTTTGACTGCCGAATGTCAACCCTGTTATTTTCTACTAAGAGTTCATAATGCTGCCTCCAGACTGATGTTTCCAAAGCAGATTCAGAAGCCAGGAATCTGGAGGGATTAAGATTTTTTTCCCTGTAGACCTTCTCTGGGTGGTTGCCACTGGAATGGAGAACTGCTGATTCTGAAGGCTGTTCTTTGCTTGATTGAAAATTAGTCTCGAGTTCGGTTTCTTCTCCTCAGGAAGAAAAAGCTGCTCTTTTGGGGAGGTCCTAACAACATTGGCACTTGGCTTTTGTGGGTTATTTTAATCTGGAAGCAAAAGGATAGTAAGCCACAGTCACAAAATCATAGAAATGAAAAGAGCTTTGGAGATAATTTGGAATAGGAAAATCCTGTGTTTCATGCAAAATTACAATGCAGGAAGCAACAACAATAACTCTGATAGATGCTTGTCCATCTTATCTCAAACATCTCTAGCAAAGGAAAGCCTACTATGTTCTAAGGCAGCCTATTCCACTTCACACATTTATTTTTAGATGTTTCTCCTCTTATTTAGCTGAAATCTGCATCCCTTTAATTTTGACTCATTGCGTTGTCTTGCAATCTGGAAAGCTTCTTCACCTGTTCTCAGTTCTTCAAATGTTTAAAAATGGCATCAAATTTCTCCTTATATTTTCTTCAGGATCCAACTGTTTCAACCAGTTCTCATAATATAATGATTAGGTGATTGCTCTTTCTAGACAGAAACTATTTCAAGGGACTATGGAAAGGGCAGGGATTTTCTATTAACTGAGATAAGCATTAACATTTCCCCATTGTCAATGTCTATTTATGCTAGTTTATTGCTGCTACAAGGACTGGCTTCAACAGAGGACAAGCTGTTTGGAAGAGCTAAATGAAAATAATTATTTCACACATGTCATTTATTTGCAGAGGGAGGAAGTGGTATCTGCTGAATCTACTGCTCTACTGTTTAGAGCATGTACAGTAGTCTTGCTTTTATATGATATCATTTTGCTGCGGAGTCCCCCAATCTGATGACCCCAGAATATTGCAATAGGATTTTTATAATCTCTATTCAGATGGCAATATAACATTTCCCTAAAGTACATGAAGCAATTGTTTTGCAGCTAGGGGGAATATCCATCTTTTCCTATAGTCACCTAACCATGGCATAAAACCTGCCAAGTGTCCTGCTCTTCCTGATCTAAAGGCCTTTTTTCCATGACCAAAGAAAACCAGTACCAAGCAGGATCTGGCTCACAGATACACCCCCACTCCTGTTGCTTCAGGGAAAGACAGAACAAGTCAGTTCTCTATGGCAAATAAAAAAACGTTTCTTATCAGGCTGAATTGGAGATAGCATTAAGACTATTCAGCCATTAAGCCTTATGAGTGGTTGTGGAGGCAGCAGAACAGGTCACCTTCTCCACCACAGCCCAAGATGAGTAACAGGCTCTCCAGAAAGGCACATCCAGCATATCTTGCCTGGCCAGTCAACTGTCATAAGGTGAGATCCTCAAAGCAATGAGAATGTTGGGAAGTAGCATGTGATTCAGAAACAGAAATCCAAATCCTAGATATCTTCAGATTATTGGCACAATTGGCTTTAGGAAAATGTTTGCCTAAATGACTGAAATGTAATTGGATCATTAACTCCAGGAACTGGCCAGCTGTTAATTCTGCCACAGAAACAAAAAAGCCCTTCTGCATGGTGAATGAAAATCAATATTTCAAGAACTTTATTTTTTTTACTACTAGTAACTAATGTATATAGGCAGTCCTTGTTTAATAACCGCTCATTCAGTGACTAAACTTGTAATGATCTCAATGAAGGGGACATATGACAAGTCATCTTAGTTGTGGTCATTGCAATGTGCCTGCAGTTCATTTGATTGTGATTTGGATGCTTTGCAACAAACTCACAATTATGACATTTGCAGCATCCCTCAGTCACATGAACATGATTTGCAATCTCTCCTGCCATCTTCCCACGAGCAAAATCAAAGGGCAGTGGAATTTTTGCTGTCTATAGAAGAACATATATGTGGCTCAAAGTTGAACTGTGGAGAAGTCAATGGGGAAGCCGGCAGGAAGTCAGAAGTCATGGTCGTGTGAGATTCTTACTTAATGATCACATCCAGAGATGGCTGGAACTGCTATCACTAAGCTGTATGAACAGATGATGTCAAACTTCGATTGCATTGCTTAGCGATGGAAATTCTGATCCAATTACCATCATTAAATGAGGACTACTTGCATACACGGGAATTCAAAGAGCTGTTCTTTTCAGTTGGAATACTTCTCTGCTAGATATTGTTCTATAATACTCATTTGCATATCAGAGAGGGCAATTTATGTCACATATTGTTTTTCTCAGAGTCAGTTTGGTGTAATGGTTAATGCATCAGGCTAGAAACTGGGAGAGTGTGAGTTCTAGTTCCTTCTTAGGCCCAAAGCCAGCTGCGTGACCCTCAGTTCTAGGAACCAGGCAATGACAAACCACATCTGGAAACCTGCCAAGAAAACTGAAAGGACTTGTTCAGGCAGTTGCCAGGAGTCAACACTGACTTGAGGGCATACACACACTTACACACACATTATTCTTGTGTCTAACACAACTTCCTTTGATGTTCTGAATACACTGGATAGGCTGAAGGTACACTAATTGTATTTTTAGCTATCTTTAGAATACTACCAAGAGGAACAACAGCCATAGATTTCTCTCCCTTTAACTTTTATTTTATTTTCCCTTACGATACAAATGTGACTGTCATGGTTATGAAAAAGCCTGATAATATGACATCAAAGAGATCTGAATAATCTTCCCCAAACAGTGAGTTCTTTCCTGGGATACTATGGCTGGTTTTGTTTTTTCCATTTTGAATAGAAGCATTATCTTTAAAATAGTTATTTCCTAGGTTTTGTTACTAAAATCTGGGTCTCCTCTGCAGCTTATTTTCCAAAGAAAAACTTCTCTGAGCTTCTTGCTTTAGTAAATGAAGTCTTTAATACTTTTCTGTGTTTCAACTACTCACTGTACAAGGTGGTTGCATCCAAGGCTCTCCATCCACTTGCATGGGCAACAGTTTGGTTGTTCTGCAATACACAAACAGTCTTGTAAGGAGGAAAACAAGCCAGAACTGAATTCTGTCTTGCTCTAAGCTGCCAATAATGGAAAAGAGTGAAAGTGAAATATACAAGATGATGTTATCTGGCTGTAGTCACTGAATCATCACCTAATGTTAAGTGTATGAATGATAAATGAACCATAAATTAGTAGGAAGGTTCCAATACTATGATAAAATTGACTGGCTAATTTGTAGATCAGTGTGTTGTATGAACATGGTTCTTGTTAGCGTGGTTAGGATTTCTAGGAATCACAGAAGCAATAGCACAGGAGCACAAGAAGGCATGCTCAATTTACTTGCATCAACCCCACACCTTTATCATTCTTTGCTTAACACATGTATCATATGTGCAATTGTAAATAGAGACAACTGTGTTTTATCCAATATAGTCTTGAGGTATGTTGAGTTTGGCTCTATAAAACCTACATCCTTTTCCTATTTCTTAATGTAAGAGCAGGCACCTTATTCTCCTTTGTAATGGATCAAAAATCCCCCTGTTTTTTCATGGCTCCTCATCTCATTCTCTCATCTCCTTTTCTCTCTTTCTAGAACATGATGAAATTCTGGGAAAACATAATGCCTTCTAAGTAAAGTGCTTCATTGTGATAATCATTCTAGCCATTGTTTATCCACTGTGGGATCAAGTCCTCTTTCTCATGCTTCCAACCAGCTTTATTTTATAGATCTGATAGGTTTTTCAGATCTTAGCAAACCACAGAAAATACAGATTTGGTCTTTAGAGCAGGCTATTAGAATATTAGCACACAGAAGAAAGGGATATCAGGAGGTGCCTGATTCTTTCTTGTCTGTTACTAGAATATCTTCCAAATTGGGTGAAAAATTCATATTAGAACCAAAGTCTCAAAGTAGGTACCTGATGGCAACAGAGGAACACTGGGCCAATCTCTTTCCAGCACTTTTCAGTCCAGTATAGATCTGTCCCATTTCCATTGCCCCTTCAAGACCAACAACTTCCAAGAGCTGATCACTAAGATCTAATAAAAGATAGATAGATTATTATTAAACAAAGAAAAACTTGTGGCCCTTATATTTAATGCAAAGCTGAAGATTGCTTACATTGCTGTTCTTCATGTAGCGGTTGTGGACATCAGGGTACTCATTTACAAGGTTCTAAGACCCTTTGATCATGTTTTAAATTAAAACTGTTTTAATTGAAAAGTTGATATGATCTATCTATCTATCTATCTATCTATCTATCTATCTATCTATCTATCTATCTATCTATCTATCTCTCTATCTATCTATCTATCTCTCTATCTATCTATCTATATATATCTCTATCTATCTATCTATCTATCTATCTATTATCTATCTATCTATCTATCTATCTATCTATCTATCTATCTATCTATCTATCTATCTATCTATCTATCTATCTATCTATCTATCTATCTATCTATCTATCTATCTATCCATCTATCTATCTATCTATCTATCTATCTATCATCTTCTATCATTTTCTATCATCTATCTAATCATTGGAGATGGTAACAGTAAGCGTCAGAAAGACTAAAGGAGATGATATTTTGTATGCAAGTTTTGCCCATCTGTTGTGTACATCTGGACTGTTGTGTTTCTACACCAGTGTACCTTCTGAAATAGGAACGTTCTTGTGATTGGTGGAGAAAATGTTGTGATTTAGCTTGAGGGCTCACATCTACTTCTGTTTCTTGGCCAAGTCTCTGAACTTTACTGCATCGGCCTGTATTTTGGGAAAACGGGCATTTAACCCCACCAGGTTGGTATCCATTTCATGAATGGACAAAATGTCATTTGCTTGACTGTCTTTCTGTGATATTTCAGTCAAACACGCCTTTATTTCCAAATGAATCCACTCTCCTGAAAGGACTGGAAACAAGAGTTTGAAGGCAATGTTTGGAGCAGTTCTTTGTCAACCTCATCTTTTATTGGCAGGAGCTCCCAAGTTCATTTAAAATATTCAGATAACAGGTCTACAAATACACCTACATTTGGAAAGTTACTACCAGCATGTAAAAGCTATACAGCTCAGTGACGGGATGGGATACTTCTTGTACCTACTTAAATGGTGTTCTGAGTTCCCTGGGAAAAAAAAATAAGCAGCATGCTAAACTTGTCAATAGTCTGAATCAATAAAAGGTAGTTTTATTTGTTCACCTTATAATGGAAGTCTTGGCTAACTCAGGAGCATTTTTTTGCTAGGGTTAAATTACTATGACCCTTCTCTACATTTTGCTTTGAAATGAGTTGGCTACAGCTCTCAGTTCAATTTTTCCCCCTACAAGGCTAAGTTACAGGCACGGTAAGGCAGCCCCACAACTTGTGATCCAGTGATCCCCTGCACATTGCCTATGGGTGCTTTTGATGCTCAAGTGAGCATGTTCCAAATATTTCATTTCATTTCATTTCATTAAAATGACTTTATTGGGAAAAGAATCCCATTATGAGGGAAGCACAGTGACAATGCTTCAGAAGCAAAGCAACAGGAGCAGTGCTTTTGCATTTGGCAGCACTTTTTGTGCAGATTCTACTCATTTTCAGAAAGATTTGTGCACTTGGTGCTTGTGTCATCCAAGAGTATTACCAAATGCACAGATGTTACCAATTTGTGGTTTTGAACACAAATGTCTTCCCTTAAAAAGGCACTATTTGGGTCAAGGATTAAACTTTTTTCAGCACTCGGAATGATGCAGCCAAGGATAAATAAATAGGCTTGCTTCATCTCTTTGGGTCCTTCATTTGGCAAACCTTCCTGTGCACAGGCATGGTTTATCTTTGGTTGCCTTTGCTGTGCAAGGGGAAAAGTGTAGCATGGATTAAAAATGAATGACAAACAAGGAGAAACAAATGTGAGAACAAAGCAAATTTGTCTTTTGAAAAATAGCTATTTGGCCTATGCCAGGATGAATCTGCAGTGCTAAAGTTGGAGTCATTTCTTCTGCAACACCCCAAACCAGCATATTTAATTTCCCCAAACGAGGTCTTGCCTGCAAGATTTCGAAACTAAATACTAATGGCCTCAAATTATTCTTTATTCTACTCTGGGAAGATATTTGGAACAATAGATTTCATCTCTGAAGCATAGACATAGTCTTTAAAGATTGCTCCCTTCCACATTTGTGTGTATTCCTCCAGTCCCTGAGTTATCGAAGAAACAAGCCAGCATAATATGTGTTGCCATGATGGCTGAACTTTAATTTACATCAACAGGAATGCTTGTCAGTGCTTCTTACATCCTTACCATGAGACAAATTAAAGGCAAGATTTAGTAGATTTCTTTGGTGTTATTTCCACCACCTCCCAGCATCAGTAGATAGTCAGAAAAACAGCCCCCAATCATTCTCCTGAAAGTGTAATGGAGCAGGTTGGGCAGAGGCTTTAGCTGTATTCACGTTGTCTGAGTGACAGATCACTTGAGCTATTTCAGAACACAGGTCAACATGTTGCTGGTCTGGAGGAAGGAGCTTACACAGCACACTAAGGCAATGCCCTTCTGCCTCATCCTGGCCCATGCTTAACTTGTCAGCTGGGTTATTTTTGGACAAAAGCTTGCCAGTCTTCTAGAAGTCTGGTAAGCTTATAGAGAGATTTACCACCTTCCTGTCACTTGGGATAGAAGGGGAAACTAGCACAACTCTTATCAATTTCCCTCCAGCTTCCAAATTGGTAAGACCTATGGGGGAAAGTGAATGGACATAGCAGCATCCAGATCATCCAATGGAATATGCAAAATGGCACCAGAGCAAGACAATAATGTTGACTCCCAAAATAATAGAAGCAGCAGAAAGCACAGCCATGCTAAATCCTTGTCAGCCGAAGCAGCAGAAAGCTTTAGCAAACTCGAGTAGAATCAGCAATATATACCTCCCCCTGTTTAAACAATTAGCAGATCCCATTTTTATTCATAGGCAGGCTTACTGATCTTTGTAAAACTTTTGAACAAATATTCAGTAGTAGGATAGGTCTAGTGATCTACAAAATGGCTGATATATATCAGCGTACATAAGGAAGCCATGCTATGTTTTGTGAAATGTGAGTTAGGTATTACATGGGCAGATGCTTCTACAGAAACCAGGGATTCCTGCAGCTGGAAGCAAGATGGCCAGGGAGGGTAGTGCCTTGACCAGAGATGAAGACATAAGCTTGCGGCAACCTTAATTGGACAATAGGAACTCTGAAGATGCCAGCTTCTGACTGCATCATCCCCAGATTTGTGAATGAGCCATTGCAGATTCTTCTTAAGTCCAGATGTGTTGGGAAAAGGTAGAAAACACTACCGGTACTACTTTAAAACTGGAACAGCTAAGGAACAATTTAGGGTGCCTCTATGCATCATAAAGACACATCCTCTAAAAATGATTTGTGAGATGTCTTTATGCCATGGGTGAATCCGAATCTGGAGTGTGTTTCCTATACAATTGTTTTCCTTTCCCAAAAGAAAAAATGAAGTTGTGATTCAGATCTATTTGTATGTCAAATCCTATAAAGCCCTGCTGTAACATGCTTATTTGGGGAAAACAACAAATGTGTTGTTCTGAGGATTAGGTTAGTGATGGCTCATGTAAAATTGTACTGTTAAATCCTCCACCTGATTCAAGATTAGTTTTTAAATAATCCCTATTTGTGTTGTCCTACAGAAGTAGCCACTGCAAAAAGTAGTAATTGATAGTATTAAGAAACTGCTCCTCCCTATAAACCTTGTCCTGACATACCTGATTATTAGTTTTCAAGCTGGTTAGCCATTATCATCTGGGCATCTGTTATAAAGGTAACCTGTAAGCTGACATTGCTGCTATGCATGAACCCATTTGTCTCATTCCACAAGAAAACTAGTGAAGAGGAACAATTGTAGGCTGGGAACCTTGCAGAGTGGGGGTGGGGTAGATATGGCCCACAGATCAGATATTGGCAACTTCCTGCTTATTGCTTTGAAGCTGTAGTCCGTAGAAAGCTACCCATTGCAACTGAGGCAGTCATTAGTGAGAAGGTATTTCAAAATTGCTGTGCATTGTTCCCAATGAAGATCATGCCCAATGGCTTTTTTTTTTTTTGAGGATTGTGCTGTAAATGCCTACAGATTTGCTGCAGTACTCATCCTGCCTCAGGCCTCTCCACTTGGAGAGTCTCATGCATTAGTCAGAAGGGAATATTCTGGAGAGAGTGCTGTTTCACCACCCCAGCAGCTTTCTTTTTCCTGTTTGTGCTGTAGCCTGTAACGGCATTAAAGCATCCTCTTAATTACTCATTCTGTTCTGCCTAAGTAACACCTGTTCTGCCAAGCTCTTTCCAATCCTCTCCATGGTCTCCCACGAGGATATTCTTAGAATTTTCTTATTTTCAGGCAAGTGCTCTCATCGGAAGAGCATTTCAGAAAAATCTCACAAGATGATCCATGATTCTCCATGACAGAGAATGTACCTTTTGTTTCCAGTAGTTCGGCACTGCTGTGCCAACACTGTGATTAGCTTAAGGCCTTTAATATTTCATTACTTTGCAAGATCCATTTTCTGTAAAGCTTTAGACTCATTGGATGCTGGCAAGGAGTTGGGGGAGGGAATGGCATTGAGAAGGATTAAATAGGCAACTTCTAATAAATCTTACATTAATGATAAACTTGAAAATAATGGATGCCTGTAAAATACTCCTTTGGAATATATCATAAGTTCCCGCTCTATCCCAAAATCAATGCATTCACATTGAGGGTCTGGAGGGATTATCAAAAACAATATAGAATGTCAGAGATGAACCCAAGTCAAAGGGTAGTGTCTCCTTCAACCCAGGCTCACTTGGAAAGGCTTGAATAGTTTGTAATACAGGTAATCCCTGGGTTACGAGTGTTCCCTTAGCGAATGTTCGAAGTTACGTGATAAGCGCCCCCTAGCGTTTGCGAACAATAGCAATAGCACTTAGACTTATATACCGCTTTACAGTGCTTTACAGCCCTCTCTAAGCGGTTCACAGAGTCAGCATATTGCCCCCAACAATCTGGGTCCTCATTTTACCCACCTCGGAAGGATGGAAGGCTGAGTCAACCTTGAGCCGGTGAGATTTGAACTGCCGAACTGCAGCTAGCAGTCAGCTGAAGTAGACTGCAGTGCTGCACTCTAATCACTGCGCCACCTCGGCTCTTGTCTGCACCACCTCGGCTCTTGTAACAAGTTCTGAAACTACGAATCTTGCAGCACAATGGCAGTTGTTCGCCCTTACGAACAACTGCAGAGGGTCTGCAATGTTTGTCTGGAACGTTGCCAGCCAAAATGGAGCTTCCGAGGGGCGCATCCATCCTTCCGACGATCCATTTGGCCCTCCACAGGCCTCGCCCGGCACATTGCAGGCAGAAATGGAGCTTCTGAGGGACGGATCTGCCCTTCTGATGCTCCGTTCGGGCCTCCAGAGGCCTTGCCTGGCAGGTTGCAGGCCGAAGTGGAGCTTCTGAGAGGCGGATCCTCCCCTCAGAAGCTCCGTTTAGGCCTCATGCTCCCCACAATTGCTTTCCCCTCCGCCCAACCTGCCACACCAGGTCACTTATCTTTTGAAGATCTAGCAAGCAGTCTCCTTTCCAGCAAAGCCACCCTCCGGAAGCTCCATTTCAGCCTGCAACAGGCCGCGGAGGCCCGAACGGAGCGTTGGAGGGGCGCAGGTGGCTGAGAGGCTGGTGAGGAGACTGCTTGCTAGATCTTCACAAGTTAAGTGACCCAGCGCGGCAGGTTGGGTGGGGGGGAAAGCAATTGTGGGGAGCATGAGGTATTTCAGTGGGTCGGGGAGGCCTTGGGTGGTCTTAGGCAGGTGGCATATTCCATCACTAGGCCCCCCCCATGGCCTTCCCCACCCTGAAATACCTCATGTGCGCTTAATGAACCTCGCATTCGATTAGCTAATGCATGGGCGAAGGGAGGGATTGATCCCATCCAAGGTATGAGATTCACTCCCACAAATCCTCGGGTTACGAATGGAATGCATAGGCTCCATTACATTCGTAACTTGAGGACTACCTGTATAAGCAATGAACAAGCATCCTGAAGGAACGTTTTGAGCAGGACAAGTAAACTGAATTGAAAGAAGGTAGCACACAGCAGAATTAAAATATTTTTTTTAAAAAAGAAACTGGTACTCATAATCTCAGAGTTCTTACAACACAAGCTTTCCCCTATGGAGAAAGCAGGGGCCCTTTGTCCTGGGAATTCTTTCTTACATGCGCAGCTGGAAGCTAGCAATGTTGGCTGCATTTAGAGATAATTTAGAATTGTGAATTAAGTCCCTTTGGAAATTGTGTCTGAGAATGTCAATAGGCGAACTGGCTAACTGTCAGGGTGTGTCCTGCCTGGTCTCATGCCATCCCTTCAGCCTTTGCCTGCCTGACCCAACTCCTTTACCAGCTTGGTACACCCCTCAGATGATTTGGGACATATCTCCCCAAATTCCCAGTCAGTCATTATGGTCAGCTTGTCTTTTTGAAAGATGTACTGTTTGCGGTTGGAAACTGAAATGCCAAAGTTTGAAATAGTACAGAGGAAAACAAAGTTGGACTGACTGGCCTAAGAAACAGAAATAAAGCAGGAGAATGATTTATCACTTTCTTCTGATTCAGTAATTTCTTCAATGCTAACACATTTTTTAAATTTCAAAACACACCTACATACACGGGCATCACCAGATGGGGCACTCATAAATCAGTTTCACTATATTATTGGTACAACAAGGTGAAAGAGCTCAATTATAGTAGCAAAAACATGGACGGGGCCATGTAGAATAGATTGTGAGCTGCTCACAATCAAGCTAAAGCAGGCCAAAGCCAACAGATTTCCGAGATATGAACTTGAGCATGTACCCAATACTTTCAAGGACAACACTGTGAAGCGCTATATACTGTAAGTCTAACTGCTATTGCTATTTGATTTCTATCCTACCTTTAATTTAGGCATTCAAGACAGTATTTACCACACTTTCTGCTCTTATAATTTCACACAAAACAGCCTGGTGGTAGTTTGGGCTGTGGTCCAAAGTCACCCCATGAGCTTGGATAGAATATTTATGAAATCTGCAAATATTAAAATGTCAGGCGGGATAGCTCATACCATAAAGATTGTTTAAATAACTTTAACAATTATTTTTATGTTAGAGAACTGTGCCTAAAATAACAGAATGAAATTTAACAGAAACACATGCAGGATTTTTCACTTAGCAAGCAATCAGCTGCACATGTGTACCTGACTTGGCAAAAGCATTTGTGAAAAAGATTTTGGAACTGTAGCTGATCACAAATTGAATATGAGTCAGCAGTGTGATGTTGCTTTCAAAAAAGCCAAATGCAATTTTATGCTGCTTCAGCAGAAGTATTGTTCCTAAATCATAGGAAATCACTTAATTTCTTTTGGTCATATCCCATCTCAAGTATTGTAGCCAGTTCTAGATATTGTACTTTAGGAAAGATTTAATTAAACTACAACAAACCCAGAAAAGATCTCCAAGGAGGGCAGAGATTTAAGAAAGATTGAAGGAATTGGGAATGTTTAACCTTGAAAAAACTGGGAGATGCTACATAGAAGAAGATCAGGTTCTGTTTTCTACCACTCCAGAGGACATTGCCCGCAATCATGAAAACAGATTCCAGACTGAATGTTTAGGGGAAAAAATCTTAACAGTTCAGCCAGTTATCCAGAAAATTGGATTCCTCTTCACCCAGTGTATTCAAATGAAAACTAACCATATCTGAGATATGCTTTAATTTGAGCATGTTCTGGTACTAAACAAGCAGTTGGAATGGCTTTTTTCAATTCTTCAATGACTATTGGCACACGAATCCTGGTTTTTGGTCTTAATTTTCACAGATGAAATAGGTTGTTATTTTTCATTAAACTGCATGCCCCTAAGAAACCTTATTTTTTGGTTCTTCCAACTTGTCAGGCATTGAACGCAGGAGATACTCTTTTTGTGTAGCTACTATAGATATATAGGGATGACTCCTAAATATCTGCAACTTCCTACGTGCTACTTTTACCACATTCAAAATTCTAAGTCACCTCACCTTGGATACAAAACTTGAGCTCCTTGGCATCAGTAACCACTGAGGATTGCAACTTTTCAGGTATTTTCTTGCTCATGCGGTTATAGCTGCGCTGTTTCTTGGTTTCCCCCCAGAGATTAGAGCCACCATACATGCTGGGAATGTTGAGGACTGCAATTCCTTCCAAAGAAGTGCTAGTCAGATCCAAAACTGTTCCATCACACTGATATAGAGGGAGAAAAAGATAAAAGAGTGGTTTTATGAAATATATTTAGAATTATCTATTAAGCTGTATCATGAACTATTTAAATATTTCTATTCCCCCTTTCTAAATATCCAATTGACTTCTAATTGTTATAAAACCAATGAAACAAAATTATTAAGATCCACATTCATTACAATAATACTAAACAATAAGCTGTGATGCTATCAGTTCAAAATTCAGGTGTAGACGGCTAGAACCCCTTTCAGCAGATTCAGCAGGAGCAATATTATCTAAACAATGTCTGTCTTACTTACTTACTTACTTACTACCATTTTAACCAGAGTTTAAATCAGGGGTGGGTTCCAACTTACCTTGCTGCCGGTTCGCTCCCTCCCGCGCCTCGTGGGCACGCCTCGTGGGCAGTAACAAAAAATCCGAAAAAAAAACCCAAACAAAAAAAACAAAAAACAAAAAAACAAACCCGAAAAAAAGATGCTGACCGCATGCACAGTGCTGGAAGTCGGCTTCTGCGCATGCTCAGAAGGGAAAAAAAATTCAAAAAAATAAATAAAAAAAAATTCAAAAAAAAAAGATGGCGGCCCCCACGGACCGGCACCAACCGATCCGGTTTGGTGACATCATCGTGACATCACCAGTGGGCTGCTACCGGTTCAGGAGAACCGGTCCGAACCCGAAGAACCCACCCCTGGTTTAAATGTACCACAAACATGCAGTTTAACAGGGGACATTTTTGAAGCAGAAACCTTGCAGTATATTTCTTGTTTCTCATGCACAAGTCTGGACAGTTCAGTAGATGTGAATGAAACATTTGATCTCAGAACAAGGGGCCTATACAACTAAATATTCTGAACATTTTAAAGTGTGGCCTATACATTATCAGAAGTAATATCAGTAAAGTCTAAGTAATCTAGTAAAGATTACTTTAAGCTTCAGTATAGTTGACCAGTCTTTCCCAATCTGGTGACCTCCTTGATGAACAATGCCATCTATACAGCCAAAATAGGTATATACTTCCAAGACAATGCCTATTGTATTCAAGATCAGATGCCTGTAGATCTTATTAATTTTGTGAGCCTTTCTCACCTATGAATATTGCTGTTTTGCATATTGTGTATTATTTTCTGACAATAGAGGGAATGTTTAAAGCAGAGAATGAAGATTGTAAATAATGTGACCATTTTACAAGCAGCTGTGGGTGGCAGAAACAAAAAGTTTACTAATAGTCAGGTGAACACAGAAATAATAATTTATATCACATTTAAAAACTATCAAGCTTCATTTGTGAATCCATTTAGCTGTGTGGTTGTCCCCTCTCCTTCTAACTGAAACTAGAAATTATTGGAAACAAGGTGTAAATAGGGTGGTGTTTTTTTTTTTTGTAAAGAGCATCTAAAGCAACATAATAACATGTTTGGCAAAAGCTATAATTGAAAAACAATTATTTTGGTCTGCACACAAGTCCTTTGATATTTATCTAAGGGTTGCAAGTGCTGTTCTTTGGTCTGTGTTCAGTTCTGCTTCAGGGACATTGCCAATGAGCCTCTCCTGTGCTGTCTGGGTAGCAAAATTCTGGCAGGCTGCAGAAGGTGATATGGACGCCATATATTCACCCAGCAGAGGAATGAGCATCTAATGGCCAGCAACTGTGTTTTCCTCTTTAACCCTGCTTTGTCTCTGTGCCAATGTGGTACAATGGCCTCTTTGAGAAGGGGCAGCTGATGGGTTGTTGGCAGGAAGACTGGAAGTAGACATTTGCAGCTGGGCAAAAAAACAACTTTATTTCTAAGTGACTACAACCGTAACTGATGCCAATTTCCAAAACAAAACTGCCATTTCTCCTGTGCCCATGACAGATGCCTGGAGCCAAAAGGAAGGCAAACTGTTGCTTTCATCTTAAAATGCTGTTAGATTAACACTTTGCAGCCCTCGAACTACAATATCCTGAACATATTTGCAGAAAGATCCAGGACTGAGAAGCTAAGTTATTTTTTCACACAACAGAGCCGAGGTGGCGCAGTGGTTAGAGTGCAGTACTGCAGGCTACTTCAGCTGACTGTTCAGCAGTTCAGCGGTTCCAATCTCACCGGCTCAAGGTTGACTCAGCCTTCCATCCTTCTGAGGTGGGTAAAATGAGGACCCAGATTGTTGGGGGCAATATGCTGACTCTGTGAACCGCTTAGAGAGTGCTGTAAAGCACTGTAAAGCGGTATATAAGTCTAAGTGCTATTGCTATTTTTCAGCAAATACTGAAAAATACTGTTGTGTACTGGGAGGGCATAACTTAGGGGTTGGGTTTTTTTTTGTATAACAGATGAATTGTTGTGCAATGTGGAATCTGTCAAAGGTTGAACAAATACAGCTAAAGTATTTTTCCCATGTCCTCACTATCGGTGCTAAACCCAAAACAAGTACAATAAAAGCAATAGTGGATCAGTGTAAACCCTTTTGTGTGTAGCATTCTGTTCCCAACCAAGGACCCATGGAAAGCCCACAAACAGACTGAAATCCAATAATGCTGATGACGTGTTCTTGGCAACTGCTATTCAGCCGCCTAATGATATTGGAAACATTATATCACTGTCAGGGCTACTTGCGACAGCAGCTTTATCCTTCCTGCTCATCCTAGATATATAGAGGGTAGTCCTAATTACTGCTCAAAGAAACGACATTTACTTTTATTTCATTATTTAATATGCTGCTTGACTAAATCACAAACTGAAGTCATGTGTGGTACTAAGCTGTTTTGAACCCAAGGACTTATCATTTGCCTACTTAGTTTGTTTGAAATGTTTCTGGAAAAATGTGCTATCTGAATATTCCATGTCTGACTTCAGCCTCTCAGGCATGAATCCGCATGGGAAGGTTTTAGGAGTTGCACTGATTCACAGACTAAATACAATCTCAGCAATTGATGGCTAGGGGGAAATGCCAAATACCATTTTAAGTCTGCATCTATTTTATAGATGTACTAGGTGAACTGGACGTGGGAGGTAATAATAGTGTTTGCTGAAATACCATACCAAACTAAACACAAACCTTCCCATATTTTAAGAATAGCTGGACAATGGAAAAAGTTCTTCAGAGATACCAATAATGTCTTTCCTTGCTGGTTCTTTTTTATTTAAACATCCTGTGCTCAAAGGGATAGGCTAGACTAGTGCTGGAAGGAAGAAAGCTGGGGAGTGATGAATGAGCAAGGGATGTAGCCAGCTAAAACATTTGAGACAGCTGAGGAGAAGTATATGTTATGTCATTTACTCTTTTTGACAGCAATCAACTGAAACTTATTCCTGATCTGGGTTTGGATGAGTTCCAATTTCTTCTAAAAAGCTTTTCTCTCCTTCCTTGGCTATTATTAGCCCCTTAAGGTGCTGGCTGCAATAAAATCAAAAGGCCATCGTTGTGCGTAACCTTAGAAAATAAGAGTAGATAAGAGTAGATGTCTTAAGCACACACCAGCATCTATAGAGGCTAAAGGAAGAATCCTTTTGAACATAATGATAGTCTACAAAGCATTTGAAATAATTATCCAGATCAACAAGCTTTGGTCATGTTACATGAACGAAAGGAAAAAGAGCAGGTTGGAGTGGATAGGCTTATATCTCTTTCACTGGCATTTTTGAAAGATACTGTGAAAATGGGAATGGGGAATAGAAAGAGATGCATGAAGAAACCAGTAATGAACTCTGGGTGGTATGTCCACTTGGCATCTTTTTGGTGTGGTCTGGATAGCTTTCCTTAAAGCTATCCATACCCAGATTTGAGGTCACGCTGGCATGCAAAACTATAGTCACAGCAAAGATAGTAGGACCAGGATCATTTACACAATTAGGAAGCAATTAGAAAAGCCAACTGAGCCCAGGATCTTCTGAAATGATTTCTTGGAGAATGACAGCTGATGGGAACTGTCCCCGGGTCCGCCCTTGAGTGAGGATGCCTGTCCTCATTTGTCATAAGGAACTGAAGGGAGGTGATCACAGCAGACTGAAAAAGCATGGCAAGGCATGGGCTTTGACTGACAATTCCATTTTATAGTTTTAGTGAATAATTAACAAACATTGCATTTATGTTTTGAGACTACAGGTACGGAAAGTATAGCTCTCAGTCCTTAAAAAGAGGATGGTTTGGATGAGGTTGAGGAGTGGAAATGGTTATATGGTTACACACCACATAAAATCTCAAGTACAAACTATGAAATGATTGACTTCTTAGTAACTGCTGGTGAACCACACATTTCCTAATTAGAGGCTGTTTCCATGTAGCTGTTTCCATGTAGTGGTAGTAGGCAATCACAGAATTTACAAACATTCACAACAAACTTAATTTTAGTTGAGCCCTGAAGTGTACCTATAAGGGCATAATTCTGTTCTCCCAAAACTGGCTTCAAAGATGAAACACCCAGATGTCCATGCCAACAAATATACTTAAAGGGAATCCATAAACAGGAATACGCTGTACATTAAAAAATACTGCTCCACATTTATAATGTTTTTTTTTTCTTCCACTGAACTGTGTTTTGGACATCTGTTTCCTAACAGAAGCTTTCTCAACTGTAAATGTACCTACTCTTTCCCTGCAAAACATCTTAAAATGTTTCAGTGGATGGAGATGTCACTAAAAGCTCAGCTGCAGCAGCCGTTTTTTTGGGGGGGAAAAACATCTGTCGACATGCTAACAATGCGGTAACCACAGGAGATCTATTGTTAATTGGGAAGCATTCAGAAAGCGTGGAATCTAGAATCTTGTTCGATCATATCATTTTGGGTCAGAATCAAGGTCATGAGCCAAGTACTAAAAAATAAAGAGATGAGTATTGTGCTTGTGAAGGCTATGGAAGTGATAAACCAAAAAAAAAAAAAAAAGTGTTTTCTGGCATTGTCCCATCAGGCAAATCTTTTGGTGAAGCTTTCGCCTGTCTCCATCCTGCACTTTGGATTCTGCTAATCACTGATTGGGAAAAATGGCCAGTGCCCCCTCATCTTCCTATTCTTTTCTCTCTCGTACATCCAGCAGTCCAGGGGCAATTAGGAGAGCACAGAGGCCCTTTCTGTGGCAATCTTCAGTAGAATGGCAGATAGGGTGGTTTTTTCTTTGCCTGCCTCCTGCTGCTCTTCCTCCTCTTCTTCCTCTTGCTCCTCCTCTCCCCCCTACACTGTTCTACTAAACTGTCAACTAAAAGTCAGTAAGTGAAATGTCCATAAATATATATTTGTGAATTTTCTATTATTTGTGATCCAAATTTTAAAATAACTGTTTCAGATGAGGAGATATTGAAGGTTTTTTTTTAATTGGGGGGGGGGGAGATTCTTGTATTGGAATTGGTATTATTTTCAAAAACTAAAATATTTATTGAAAGAATGGAAAGGTCCCATAGATACTGTCTTGAAGGATGTGGCTGGGTTTAATAGCATCAGGGTAAACTGAGCAAAACACATCCAGCTCCAGGGATAGTGATATGTTGGTTACATAAAGACTAGACCAATGCTAGTCTTTTGAGTCAATTATTGCCATAAACTGTGGCAAGTCTACTCATGAATAAAATATATTCATTGAACACCACTACTTGAGCTTTTGAATATGTATCTATTAAATTAAATCATTTTAATTTATTTTTTAAATTCTAACCTGTAAGCAGCACAGACATGTTACAGCCTAATTTTTTTGACTAAAGTTTTAATGACTCCAGAGATGGAATGCAGTTTGAAGTTAAAGAAGGAGGGAAAAATAAACCATAAATTTGCCAGGAATAATTTTCCAATAAACCATGGAAATTCTTACTCTACAAGCTTGACCCTGACTTTTCTAGAATGTTCAATAGTCTACAGTATGTTTAATGTTTTAATGAAATACAAGAACACATTTCTAAGAAATCATTGACATAATCATAACACACCTTCTACAGAAAATTAAGACTTTGAGGGTTTGGGGAGACTCACCTCAATCTCTACATAGTCGTGAAGTTTCTTGCAAGTGGCTGAAAATGTTTCTGTTGTGCCGAATTCAAAATACCACAATTTATTCTTCATTCTGACATAGAAAAACAAAAAAGGAAGAGCATTCTGGAGTGATACATTCACATGATACTTTATCTATACATGCTGCCTTGCTAGCAGCAGGGCCGCCGAGAGGATTATTAAGTGCTGGAACAAGACTAATATGGGCCCCCTAACCTACACATGGACACATAAATCAATAATGTCACACATGTCACGGGTCTTCACATGTGTGTATACGCCTTGGTGCTCAGGCCGGCCGCTGGCCAGTCAGCCACAAAGCTTCCGCTGGGCCCTCCATTATCCCCCCCCTCGGTTCCCCCCAAAGCGAGCAAAAGCCGGCGCCAAGGAGCGAACGAGAGCGGGCAGGCGGCAGCCAATCGCCTAACAGCTGCGCGGCTCGGAGATGAGTCTTTAAAGCATCCACTGCGAGGGGAGCGGGAGGCGGAGGCAAAGCCCGAGCAGGGAGGGATCCGGCCCGGCGAGGGCGGAGCAGCGTTCGGTCGCTGCTTCTGGAGCTGATGGATGCTGGCCCGGCTTTGGCGTGCTTCGAGGTTAGAGTGTCAGGCCGAAGCCATATTTTATTAGAGACTTTGGCCTGCCACACTTTACATTTGAGAATGTATTCTTGCTGTGGGAATTTGGGAGGAGCTTGTCCGCTGTGTTGCCGCCAGGAGCCTCAGCCTGGCTAAAGTGCCTTTCGGAGAAAGAGCGAGGCTGTGGTCCAGCGTGGCCCGCTTTCCCCCTGCAGGGCGACCCAGCCAGCAGCGCCCTTATTCTCGTCGTGTCAGGAAGAAGGGAGAGGAAGAAGGCATCCGCCCGGCGGGCTGCTTGCCTCCGCCTCCTTTCAATGGAGAAGAGCTTTAAGGCAGATGGCGGGTTATAAAACTGACGCTCAGCTCGAAGCGGGGATGGGTGGGCCTACGAAGCAAACTGCTCCTCCGTGGGCGGACGGCTAGCTGGATGGCTAGGAAAGTTCCCCGACTCTTCCTTCTGCTGTGGAGGAAGAAAAAAAACCAAGCTTCAAGATCTCGTGAGCAAGGTGCTCAGACGTGACTGAGGTTGCAAGAAGCCCCGGCAAGCTTTACGTTGAGGTGGGTGGTTTATAGAAGGAAGGAACGTTCTCCACATGCTCCGAGGGGATTTTAAAAATTTGGTTTTGTAAAACTTTTAAAAAAATTTCCCCTTCATGGGCCCCCTTTGAGCTCCATGGGCCCCGGAACAATGTACCGGCTGAACCCCCCCTCTCCTCAGGCCTGGCTAGCAGCCACAAAGTTTGCAGTCTAATATGAGCTACCATAGTATGACTGGGAAATGATAGAGTAAAAAAAATTATCCTAGAAAATTAGGCAACTTATGGAATTGCATCACAACAGCATTAGGTGATGGAATATTTCAATTCACCAATTATTTTTTTACACTTTTCCCTTCTTTTCAATAAAATTTATTTACGAGAAAATTTCCATCTGCAGTTACAAGTTTAACAAAATGTAAAAATCTCCTGACAATTAATCTAGATAAACCTTCAGTAAGGATGCGCATATTCCCACAGGCTTTAGCAGAAACTGGAAAAACAAAGAGGAAATGAATAAGAAATTTGCCTCTGCTCAGTCAAGAGAGACAGTTGGTATTACATCCCAATAATTATTTAATCCCACCTGGCCAAGTGCTTTACTCTGATATCAAGGTATCATTAGGGATTCAAAAATTACTTTGTTAATTTTAAAAAAAATATTGTTTGCATTAAGGTTGTTGTTTTGTTTTGTGAACTCTGAAGACAGAAATATATTTTCTTAATAGAATAGCTGCTATGTTCAGAACCAAATTTCAACTCAGGATGAGACGGCATATTATTCTATGATACATTGATGCACGTCACAGTCATACATATTGTTTGTATCACAGGATTTACCCCATATTTTAGCAGTCCAAAGAGCTTATAGAAAGTAAACAAAAATAAGGATGCTTCCACAAGTTTCCAATCCCCAATCTCAGTCTAAAGTCAGTTTCAAAATAGGCAGAATAGGCAGTGTGACACCGTAAGTCCATCATCCAAATCCCATTATCTCCAGTCAGCTGACTGTTGATGATGGAAACTGAATGTCTTCTTATATTGGAAGGAAGGTGACTGGTGGGAAAGCTGCTGCTGCTACAAGCCTTGCTCTTAGGAAAGGCAACCAGACTCTGTTGCACAGTAGCTGGTCAGGCTACCCCCATAAAATGGCATGCTTTGCCTCCTTGTACTTGGCTCATACTATCCTCTATTCTTGCAGGATCCTCCCTTACCATCTGTAGATGCTATGCTCCAGAGGTGGTATTCAGCCAGTTTGGACCGGTTCGGGAGAACCGGTAGTAGCGACCCCGGCGATATGACGTCCTATTTAGCCACGTTTTCAAGCCACGTGCATGCGTGGAAGCCCCACGTGCGAGCAAAGCACATGCGTGGAAGGCTGCACACATGCGCGGAAGGCACACACGCGCTCACATTTTCGGTGCTGGGTGAACCGGTAGGGTAATTATGTGAATCTCACCTCTGCTATGCTCCATGCCTACTTGCCTTTCAACCTTCTGTTCACCCATAAAATGTAACCCTCCTTAATCTTGTTCATGAAATCACATGCATGTACATGTGGGGTTGGGGAATAATCCATTATATGAGAATCCCTGACCTAAGTCTATCAAATCTTGTTTTTATTTCCTGTGAAAGCCTATTTCTTGACTATAGCAATCTACTACACTAATGTTTTTAACATACAGTAATTCTGAGGAAACTCCCCCCCCCCCTTACTTGCATACAATCATAGCCAATTAAGTCTTTGGAGTAGAGTCAACTAAGCTGCCTTATTCTAGTTTCAATTTAAAATAATTCAGAAGAAGCATCTTTCCACAGAGACAGATTTTTTTTAAAAATTATATAATTTAAAATATAAAAATATACCAAAACAGCTTTGTAAGGCCAGTTGAAGAAATTGGATTCTTTCTCAGTTCAGTATTTCTAACATGATTATTTTTGATTATGATGGTAGAATCAGGAGTAAGTGGTGGTAGCAGACAGTTTAGAAGGAAAACCATTTTTACTTCAATTTGAGAAGGCAGTATGCTTCTACTGCCCCTTCATAATTTAGGACAGAAATATGCCTGCATCCACCCTCCTTTTCTAATACATATTTGGTGGCCCCTCTTTGGCCTAAGATGACTTCAGTGCTGTCTAAGGGACATGGTAATTTAATAGAGTTTGTTTACAGGAAGTGCCTCTACTTCTGTGCGCTATTCCTTGTATGAAAATTTTTCAACCAGATCCTCAGAAACCATCCAAAGGTTTAAAGACTGGCGTAATGCTATAAAGACAGGAACAGCAGCTGTTGGGCACCTAGCCACCTGTAGGTGTAAAATCATCTCCAGAACTAAATAGGGAAGTCTTGAGGTATTGTACACATCTCACTGTACTGTGCCCTATTGGAACACACTTCCTGGAATAGCAAGGTGACAAGCCCACTCGGTTTTTTTTAGGAAGGCAGCCTGCTTTGAGCTCTGTCAGGAAAAAAAGTAGAAGTGTTCATCCCACCTAATGGAATATATATCAGATTAAACAACAGGAATTTTGAAACACTAACGATGACATAAGACAGCTTGGTACTTTTGCTCAGCAGACCAAATGGCTCTGTTCCAGAAATTCTCAGATTATGTTTTTCAACTTTTCAAGGCATTTGAAAATGTAGTATATCATCTCACTATTCACACCGAAGCCACACTACGCATTTGACCATCCATCTACTCTACTCTGTTTCCTTGATTGTGCACAGCCCTTTTTCTCTTCTCAAGGATGTCATCTGGAATCCTACCTATGCAAGGCAAGTGTATGAGTAAGGCTTCCACACTAAGGATCCCTTGAAAATCTTCCAAAGAATCCTAGGTTTCCAACTTTGGAAAATGAACAAGTAGAACAATCTTGTCCACCCCTCTGCTTATTCCACATACTTTATTTTTCTTAGATTATTGCTGGACCAAAACCAGGGGTGAAATGCTACCGGTTCGGGAGTACCGGTAGCGGACATGTGGCCTGGTTCGCCGAACCGGTAGCGACGGTTAGTTGGCCACACCCCTGAACCGGTCCCCCAGTCGCTCGCCCCTAACCTTCCATGCGGCCTTCCCGGCGGTCCCCCATGCCCACTTGCCTTCTGAGGCAAAAACTCCCCACAATACCTTTGCCCGAAATGTCTCTCGCATCTTTCAGAAGTGATTGGGGGAGCAGGAGGGGAGAGTGCACCCAGCAAAGGCCAGGAAGACCCAGCCACCCCTCCCTCCCTCCCACCTCCCCCTTCCTCCTGGCTGGCTGGCAAGAAACAGGGCATGGACAGCCGCTGCGGCGCTATTCTATCTCCTCTGCAAAACTGCTCCATGGCTCCACTCACCTCCAGTGGCCTGATGCAACGCCCGTGGCTTGCGCGGGGCAGACTGCAGCGGCTGCAAGGCTGAGATGCTGCCCGTGCAAGGGGGGGAAAGGGGGGGGAGAATACAGGCATCACACCAAGCAGCAGCCCCCCCCAAAAAAACCTCCCAGTGGATCTGCTGTCTGCCCCCCTCCCACCCACACCTGGGTACCCTCCCTCTCTCCTTTTTGCTTCGCTGAGCCGGCGAGCCGGTGGGTGGGGGTGCCGGGTGGTCTCCGAGCCTCGCCAGGAAGGTAAGCCGAGCGCTGGCCGGGCCCACGCGTGCTCCCGCCCGCCCCTCACTCTGGCCGTCTCCTGGGAAGTTCGCAGGAAGTGATGGCGGGTGGAGCTGGGCAGGGCGGAGCCGCCAGTGCAGCGCCCAGCAAGGAAGGCTGCGGGCGCATTTGCTTTCTTCCTTCTCCCCCCGCGAAACGAAAGTGAATGGTGGCAGGATTGCTTCGGGAGGTTGCTTCGGGCAGGCGGAGGGGGCGGGGGGTCAGCCATGCCTCATGGCCCCAGCAGCTTCCCGCAGGTAGAGGGAACTGGGGGGGGGCAGTGTCCCTGTGGCCGGTGGGTTCCTGTTTTTCAGAAGGCCATTTTTTACTAGTTAAAAATGCTTAAAAAGAATTATAAACCCCCACCAAGCCACGCCCACCAAGCCACGGCCACAGAACCGGTGGCAAAAAAAATGTAGATTTCACCACTGACCAAAACTGTACATGCGTGTTCATGGATTTTGGAGACAAGTTGACGGTTAACCAGTGTAGGCCACAAATAAGTGTCAGGAAGGCATAATAAGATAAATATTTGATTTAAGTAGAACGGAATGACAAGGACTTCATAAGAGGTCAGAAAGCTGGAAGAAGTCCAAGAATTTTGTAGCGAAGAAAGAATGTGATAAAAAAAAATTATTATTATTATTATTATTTATTAAATTTGTATGCCGCCCAACTCCCAAGGGACTCTGGGCGGCTCACAACAATATAAAAAACCATTAAAAGAAACCATAATAAAAACAATTAAAAACAATTAAAAATTAGGTGAATAAGTTGTGAATTGTTATTTTAGTCCATAATACTTCCAAGACTTCTATCAGCTATAAATTGCACGTACTGATTGAAAATTAATTGATTAATAAGATATAATTAATTAATTAATTATATCTTATCTTGTTCAACTCTATGTGACAGTCCTTGTGATGTTTGAACAGTGCTATAAAATTTCAAAGCTTCTATAATACAGTACCCCCAACCGTCAACAGGTTAAACAAAATCCAACTTGGTAAATACCACATTACACTGGATTTTCAGATATATTTATTTCACATTTTTTATTCCTATGAACTATTTATGCTGCCTATTTCCTATACACCTGAAAATGATTCTGAATGCTTTGATTCAGTTCCTCTGGATTATAAATATGTAAACTCACCAGAATTATCACAGGCAGCAAATCTTTATTTTTAAATCTGTGAAATATTGAAGCTATACGGGCAGGGAGAGAAGCTAATTATCTCTCTTGACAATAAATATCAGAGTGCATAATTGTGGCAAACAGGTTATGAGATTATCTAAACTCATATTAGGCTGATTTGTGCATATTCGTGTCAGATATGTGTGTACATGCCAAACAAATCAACTGTTTGCTGTATATCCATTATAATTTCAGCAAAAACTATAATCCAACATCTGAAAGGCCAAACATTATTCATTTTGCATGGTTGAAGCATGGGATTACCTTTACAGTTTCCATTCTGTATATCCTATCCTATCCTTAAGATGCATTAGAAGATAAAGAAGGAAGGATAGAGAAGGAAGACTGTTTGCTGAAGGTCTATTAATTCTTAGAGAAATGTTTGAATACAATAATTTTTGTAAAGTTTTCCTGAATATCTCCTGTATAGACATTAGTAAGTGAGTTTTGCTTTTTTTAATGAAAGCAAGCCAGGACTATTTCTCATGAATCTACATGTGAAACATGAGCTAGTTCCAACCTGATATTCTGTTTTGCCTTTATTGCCTGTTTCTGCTGGTTCTGGAATTTATATATAATTATGAAGTGTGAATGAATGGAACTGGATCTACAGCCAAATTTTAGGAGATTTCCAAGCAAAACCTAAAATAACCAGAATTGCCAAATGTTAGAGTTCCAAATCTTAGAATACTGCATATTCTTTTGAGATCATTTTGCTTCAGGATTTTATATACATAACGTAAGTTTCTTTCAGTAATACTTTTTATCTTAAAGATGACAAGTGCCATGACATTATCCCCAATTGACAATTAATCTACTGTTGACCTCACCCCATTCCTAAGAGGTCTGTAAGGGGCATGCATAAGCGCACCAGCGTGCCTACTGTCCCTGTCCTACTGTCCTATTGTCCTCATCTATCTGTATTCACTTTGATTATGTTTATGTTTATACCTATACCTGCTATCTTGTACATGTTTGACAAACAAATAAAATAAATAAATAATCCAGTTGGATGTGGAGTAAAACCTCAGTCAGAAGCAAAACAGTAGCTCGAATGGGCAAACACACAATAATCAATCAATCAAGGAAATAAAAATTGGTTGTCCTTCCAGTCCTCTGTAGATTTATGGAAAATTTGTTAGCAAGGAGGAATTGTTCAGATTTATGGAAACAAAGTAGAAAAGTTCTTATCTTGCATCTTAAATATGTAAAAGAAAAAAAACAACAGGAAAGGAAGAGAAGCTTTGCAAAAGTGAGGGCAGGAGGTGAGAAAGCAAGAAGAGGAGGCTCCACCAAACCTGGAAAAACAAGAAAGCTGCCCACTGAACGAAAGAAAAGCTGAATGGAGCATGAGCTTCCTAGGTTGAAGATAGCTGACTGACTTAATATGCCATTTCTGGATCAATCATAAGATTGTAACAAGAACAGCATCTGTTGACCAGCAGCCAACAACCAAGGACAAAATGGCCATCCAGGGCAGGAACCAATCCCAGAAGAAAAGAGATATACACCTAATCTGTGCTGGGTCTGCTACTAGAATGGAAGAAGTCACTGCAGACCATCTGCTCTGAAGAGCTTAATGTGGCTCAGGTTGCAAAACAACAGTTTTAAACTGAAGCTAGAAAACATGGCTGTGAAATGCATTTGCAGGTGGCTGGGAGTAGGAGGCAGCCAAAGTCATCCATATCTGTACTCAGGAAACAGTGAATGGCCTATATTGGCACCGGACCAAGCAGAAAATGTGGATCTGTGCTAAGAGTTGTGATCACTGTCAAAATCAAACTTGTACAAAAAAACCCTATATTTTCTTCTGAGATTGGGGAGAGAAATCTTTATTTTTTTAAATAATTGTTATACAATTAGGTTTCAGCAACCCTCATCATTTCAGATCCACAATTTTTTCCCCAAGAGACCCATCTCTGACCCAGATTAAGGTATGACACAACTCAAGAGAACCAATATCATCATTCATTTTAATCAATAGTAGAAGCTAGAATTTTTACATGTTTATTCTTGTAAATTGTTAAAAATGAATGAAACATGTACATATGCAAGCCTTGGCCTATGTGTGGACTGATTCTTAACAGGTGGACAATATGACATAAATTGCTATTTCTATGACATGCACCATTTCCCTTATTTATTTCTTCCTGCCAAGCCATTCTTTAGAGTATAGGGCTTTTTAAAACTTGAAGTCTGCCCACTTAAGGCTCAAATGTAGCTCTGCAATGGCCAAAACAAAATGGCTGAAGTATCAGATTGTAAGTACAATACAATATTTCACACCTTCCAGACAATGATTTCCACTAAAGGGTGTTCCATCCTGATCAGGCAGTCATAAGCATTGGGGTGTATAAAAATGTATGGGCTGTTGCCTTAGCAGTTAGGCTGAGGATGAAAGGCTTCTAGTAAGGGGACTAGAAATGAGATAGCTTTGGGTGCAGTAGCTCAGACATCAATTGTTTGTCCTAATGGAAAATTCAATGATTAAAGCAGTTCCAGGTAGCAGCCTGGAGAAGACTGTCACAAACCGAGAGCTGTTTTCATCTGTTTTTAGGGATATTCATGTCCCCCCCCTCTCTCTTGTTGATTCCTAATTGTTTGATAACAATAGCAACAATATGACTTCTCCTCTTCACCTAGAATGATTATATTACTTAAGAAAAAGCCTTGGGGTGATTAGGATTGGATCTTTATATGGAAGGGTGTAAGTGCCATCAGTTCTAGAACTCAGGACAAATTCCTAGGCCCAGACTTTTCAATTTTAGGGATATGGCTTTTGAGTTCCAGGGTTCTAAAACAATGATTTAGTAACTGATTGATTCCATTACTTTGCATTTTTAATTTCACTCTCCAACTGAAAAAGGTTACCAATGCAATTTAAAATAATCAGATTCTGCCTTCAGGCTTATAGTATAAAAGACATGGCATAAAAGCAACTGAACTAGAAAGAAGGAGAAAGAGAAAAATATTAAAGTTCTTATATGAGATCTTTGGGGAGGGGGGAAGTGGGACAAAGCAACCTGATTTTTTTTTAACTAAATTGTTCTCCCCATAAAGGATCTTCTTGGAAAACAGAGTGTGCTTCTGACACCTGTAGTTTCTTCTCTTGGTTCCTAGCTAATAGATAAATTACTAATGGATGAAGCCAGGGTACATTATGAGTAGATCCTGGGTCTGGAATTTGTCCATGTTTGAGCAAAAAACAAAAAAATAAATCAGCTTTTTCCCCTTTCCAGACATGTGGTCCAAGCCAATTGAATCAAAACCCACAAATTTAGATAGAGGGTGCACAGACTAGGGAAGGCTTAAGCAAGTAATTTGGTCTGACTATAGAAACCTTATAACTAGTACAAAAGAAAAAAGAATTTTGCGAGGGGGAAAGGCTGATATTTACCTGCTACTGAATTTTTCAGGGTGCTTTTCCCTCATCAAATGGAATCTATGTGCAATGGATGCATCCTATAAAAAGAAGAAAGGGAAGCAAATGAAGCCTTTTATAAAGTACAGCCAGTTTTCAAGAATTCTTAACACTAAAACTTATAGATTTGAACTGTACTCCTTATATTGTGCCTCCCCACAATTATTATAACTAGTGTTGATGTTACATTTCTCCACAAGCTTCTTAAAGTAACCATACCAGAATAATGTCTGTTTTCCAGCACTTTCACATTACTATAGTTTGCACTTTACATTTCTTACCCCCATTTTCATTTTCATTTAGTTATTTAAATAACTTATATGTTAATCAAATAGTTTTGGGAACCAACAAAAATGCACATAAAATAATAGAGTGCTGAAGAAAAAGCCAAGGCCTCTGGGGATTGGATCTCAGGGGCAATTGCATTTACCTGTAATTTCTAAAAAAATTTAAAAGTCCTATCTCTGGGAAGGGAATGCAATCTGCCAAAGAATTATCCTTTTACTGCTTTTCAAAGAGAACCTTGGCAAGATACTGTGGTGGCTGATCTTCTGTGGGGTAGAGGGAGAGGATGCATTGAGCTGGAAGATGGGGTGATGCAAGTGTTTCTCCCATGAGAAACTAGACTGCCATAAGTTCTCCCTAGAGTTCCAGTCAAGCAAAAAAAAAAAAAGAAGAAAGAAAAAGAAACTTGCTTTAAGAGTGCTTCCTGCCAAAGCACAGCTAGAAGTAAGTTGACTCATCTGTCAATCACTGTCAGTGTTGAAGGATCACAGAGATTCAGCACCAGGTTTGAAACATGTGCGGAATCCTTGTATGGAGGGTGTCCTGAGTCGAATGCACGCATTCTTGTGTTTTCTACCATTTTACAACACACAGTATAAAATAGCAGCAAATTTGAATGTTTTTCAGTGAAAAAGGTACTATTTCTCCTAGTCTAATGACTTCTTCCAATGTCATGCCCTTTTAGATACATTGGCCTAATTGGGGAAGGCTAATGTATATTATTCATGGTTATCTGTTTGGCACTCCTAGAATATAGAAGGCAAAATATCCAGCTTTTTTTAAAAAAAAAACAACCTTAAGAATCATTAACAAAATAGTCTTGTATTGGATACCTTTGGCCATTCTTTGCTTTGCTGACAATTGTGTTCTTATCCTCACTCTGTTTAAGAAAGCATAAAGTTTAAACTGTTTTCAAATCGCAAACAGCAATGCAAAGAGCTTTCTTTCGGCACTGAGGTTTGGATTGCCTGTGGAATGCACCCTCCTCATCCAGGGATTAGCAAAGTCCACATCCCTCGCTTCATGATGGAGTATTGAACTGTCACTAGGAAGGGACTTTGCAAGTCCATGGCCTGATCTATTTGTAATCCAAAACTTCCTGTTAGTGATATAGTTACTGGCCCATATTTCTCAGAGTCCAAAAATAAAGGGAGAGAAGATGGGAAGCAGCATGTGGCAGCCAAGGCTCAAGAACAGCTTGTTATCATCAGTGGTAACGCTTAAAAGCATCTTGTTAAGAGCTGGAATTCCAGAATAACACAGCCTGTTTATGTACTTTTCTTGTTCTTCAATACCCCGTAAGTCAGTGATTATAATGACTTATACTGTGGATCTATAGATACAGAGTATCTAGGACACCAAAGTCAATTTTCTTAAATATCTGCAAAGCATGAAAAATAATTGAATGTAATATTAATCATGCGTTATTGATTTTAAAAGGTCAGCACATCAATTACAGCCATTTGTAAGGCACATTGCTTATATCTGTAACACATTTATGGCAATCATCAATCATTTATAAATGGAGCCTTACTATAACAGAAGAACATTTCTAAACAAATGCTTCAGTGTTTCCCCCCCCTTTTCCATCAGCTGTTTCTTCTACCATGCCAGAACATTAAACTAGTCAGCTGTTGTGAGGGGCTTCCTAGCAACCCTACAACATGGATAAACTAATAATTATTTGACCAATTTCCATCAGTGAAAATGCATATCAACCATGAAGGCACACAGAATGTTTAATAGGACAAAATGGCAAGATAGTTAAAATATAATTATATAAAAGGTTACTTCTAAAAGGCTATACATGCAGTTATGTAAGGCTACTAGTATAGCAGGAAAGCATATTCAACTGGACAGATGTGCTCTGGCTAATAGGGCAGAAAATAGCACATAATTGAAGACATGCACCTTCACACTCTTCCCTATTAGCATGGAAAGGAGTATTTTCATTCTGAAATATTTATTTTTTCTGATTGCTGCTAGTCTATAAAGAGGTTGGTAGTGGTCAAAGATGCTTTTTGAGCAGCACTAAATAAATGCATCCTCAACGTTGTGGCCATTACAACTTTCCTGCAGTTGCAATTCATGCTTTTGGCAAGCAGGTTGCAATTATGATGGTTGCAGTGTCCTGTGGTCACAGGATCACCATCTGCAACCCTCCTGGCCAGCTTCCAACCAGCAAAGTCAATAGAGAAGCTGGCAGGAGTGAAATTGTGAAACTACTAGGTCCTGTGGATCAGGAGAACTGAAACTAATTGCTCGGCAATTATGATTGAAACTGGCAACTTCAGGGAAAGTGGCAAATCAGCAAAAAATTGTGGAAAACGTGCTAATGGCTGCGGCTTTTTCTGGACTTGCATGGTAACCATGTAAGTTCAGGGAAATACATGTTTGAGTTAAAAAGGCAAAGGAATGTCTATAGGACAGCAAAAATGAGTTTCATCCTATTGCTGCCTCCATAATGTCTTCTGAACCAAAGCAAGTTTTTTTCTTGTGGCAGTACTGTCACTACTTCTCCTCCAGATCATCATCAAAATATATAAATTGCTGGAATTGGGTATGTCTAATTTAATGAAAAGAAGGACTAGGGGTGACATTATAATAGTGTTCCAATATCTCAGGGGTTGCCACAAAGAAGAGGGAGTCAAGCTATTCTCCAAAGTACCTGAGGGTAGGACAAGAAGCAATGGGTGGAAACTAATCAAGGAGAGAATCAACCTAGAACTAAGGAGAAATTTCCTGCCAGAACAATTAATCAGTGGAACAACTTGCCTCCAGAAGTTGTGAATGCTCCAACACTGGAAGTTTTTAGAAGAGATTGGACAACCATTTGTCTGAAATGGTATAGGGTTTCCTGCCTGAGCAGGGGGTTGAACTAGAAGACCTCCAAGGTCCCTTCCAACTCTGTTATTCTAAGTATTTTCCTGACTCTGCAGAGGTACCCTGTGAATCCAGGAAATAGTATAGTTTATTTAAGGAGTTACTGATAAAGTGGAAGAACATGTTGGAGCTGAAATACCTTTCCTGCTTCAGATCTGAACACTGTACAACCTACCATAGAAACATTACTGTATATCAGTTTTGAAGGATCAGAACTGGCAGCTTCTAGGCTAGCAAGGAAAATTCAAGCTACGTGGCTCAGGTCCTTGTTGGTATCTTATTGGTCATCTTTCTCAAATGTATCTGTCCAGAAACTAACATCAAGTAAAGAAGCTCTTTTGAAGAATATGCATTTATCACACCTTTGGTCTCAAGTGCTCCAGTTATGGAATTCAACTAAAGGCCAAACTGTTTATCCAGAGGTTTGGGTGAACTCTCCTCTTGTGTCATTTGGCATGTTGCTGTCACTGATATACTCTGTATGGTGTTATTATTTGTTTTATTATTCTATAATGATTTTGTTGAAAAATAGTCATAAGCAAAAAGGCAGAATGCCATGCCACAAACTTCTGAAGTGCATGCACTATGGAAATGATCCTTCTATTATACCTCCCTTTGCTTCCCAAAGCAATTCTCTACTGCAGTCCTTCCATAATTAATGATGTTCTTATTAATGACCTTGATACTCCAATGCATTGGGAATAGTATGAAGGAAAAAAATGAAATATTTGAGACTTAAAATTTATCAGCATGGTAAAAGATGATAGGATTGTAACCCTAAATATTTGGAAAGCCACGTGAATAAGATAACACAGATTGCTTACTACTCCTATGGAGAAATAATTGTTGATGATGCTGTATGGGACAGGATCTCCGTTCTCCTCTTTGTCATTGGGAATGACATCAATTTGCCATCGGTCCAGCATTACCTCAGTACTGTGCTCAATATCTTTAAGTATTTTTATTAGGTTGCCTCCTTCATAACCTTGGAATAGAAAAATAAAAATTGACAGGTGATGAGGAACAGAATGTTATGGTCGAATTTGCCAAGCATTAATGGGGCAATAGAGTAAGAGAAGGCCAGGCAGTGACGGGCTGTACAGAATATATAGCCAGAAAAGAAAGGCAGATGATCTACAATTCGAAGCAGAAATCAATCTGATGTAGCATAAGCCTCCCCAACAATATAACTGGATTTGGGGCTGAAGTCTGAGGCCTTGTACTCCATCCCCAACTCTCAATTAATTTCTGGTAGCAAAAACATTGGCATCGGTCTCTTGGCCAGCAAACAATGTGCATTCCATATAAGGACCATTTAAAATCCCAGCCCTAATAATGTTAAATTGCAGGATAGTTCAAATTGCAACTATGAAGCAGTATTTTGTGGGTATTAGAGTTATTGGTTGGCTATAGCTGCTGGCTGCATGGTGTATATTATGGGATATCTGCATGGGATATGTACTTTAAATAGGAATGCATCCACATCATGGAGATCAAGAGTGACTGTGAAGAGCCTCCAATGGTTAGGGTATAATACGGTATGCATGCACATGGGGCATGATGGCTTCGGCATACACTCATTTCTACCAAGGTCTCCATACTCTTGCCTCACAGGGGACAGCCAACTAAGTATGTTAGTTGTGATAGCCCATTGGTGTACTGATAAATGTATAACAATCAACAATCCCAGCTGTATTGCTGCCACTATTCTGCACCCTAAGCATCGTAGCTCATATCTGTATTCAAGTGGCTCATAAAATTCCAGAAAATTTAATAATCAGCTCTTGTGAGCTAGTACATGCCAGTTCCATCACATCACTGCACCAGTCACTTTAAAAACCCATTCTACCACTGTTTTACAAGAAAGGTGGTAGGTGGCCACCCTTTTCTTTTAGTACCGTGACCTGATAGGAAAGAGTATGCAAAGCTTAGATTTCTTTTCCAGAATCAGTACTACTGGTTCATTAAGAATTTAAATCTTTATTGTATAAAACAAGATCAGAAACTTACTTTGCAAATGGAAAAGAGAAGAAAATGAAGAAAAATGAACAAATATCTCTTAAATAAGTTGATGTCAGTTCCTACCAGTGGTGGGTTTCACTTACCTTTGCTACCGGTTTGGGAACGGGAGTGCACACGCGCGATGCTTCTACGCATGCACAGAACATCCGTGATGATGTCTGGGTGGGTGGGCGGAGCCTCCCACCGCCACTGCTACCGGTTCGCCTGAACCGGGGCGAACCGGTAGAAACCCACCACTGGTTCCTACTAACCCAGGAAATAGATGTTCTCTAAACTCCAGGATCCCTCACACATATACATGTCATAAAGTTCACACAGCCCACATCCCAATCCACAAAATGCAACAGATCTATATACTCCAACCAGCTTTGCTGGTCTAGTTTTTTTGACCAGATTCATTAGTTCCTCTCCTGTAGCTGCCAAAACTGGAACTTTTGTCTTCCTATGCAATTAGCCAGCATCAAAGGAGAAGCACAAAAAGTAAAAACAAAAGGATGCCTGCTCTCTCTCCTCTGTTTACATACCCATCTGAGAAGGAAAACTGATTGGCTCCTTGGTGTTCAATTGTGGGAACATGTTTAATTTTCTCCATTTATCTTCTGAATGGTGAAGGGAAGCTACCTTTCCTTTACCTTTCCATGAAATTTCCCCATATTCATAATAGCAGCAAAGCATGGAAAATGGCTAGTGGCATTAAAAACAGCTGACAGGTTTCAACAACACATGGGACTGCTAGCAAGAGGAATCACTGGCGAGTCATGACATGAAATCATGGTGAACGAACCAAAACACTGGGCTGACTTGAGAGACTTACCTCCTCCCCATCGGAGGCAGCGGGCAAGATCATTCCCTGTTCCCAATGGCAGGATAGCCACAGGAGGGTGCTTTGCTAAGTTCATTTTATCTGCAAAGAAATAAGCAACCATCAGAGGCCCACAGATAGGCCTTTGGGTATGATGACCTTCTTTTGCAACATCTGCCAGAGGAGAACTCACAGGGGTAGTAAAACTTAATAACTCCCAAAGGGATAGAATTCACTTGAATTGTGTTCACGGGCTAAAAAAAAAAAAAAAAAAAAAAAAAAAACCAGCAGGAAGAGTACATGATGTACCTGAAGCAAGTTGGCTAGAAGATCTGGCCTCAATGTGATAGATGCAGTGGATGGGAATCCACTATTAGTGGAAAAAATGGTGGAGAGGGAGGAAGGAGTTGGGGATTAGTATAGTGGAGCCCCTGATAATTATGATGAACCTTACCTCTACATCTGCATCAACTCCTCCCCCACAGTTTAGTCAATAGCAAGAGCAAGAGCACTTAGATTTATATACCGCTCCACAGTGCTTTATAGCACTCTCTGAGAGGTTTACAAATGTCAGCATATTGCCCCCAACAAGATTTCTCCCCATCTTTAAGAGAGTGCATTTTTTGTTACTAGATAGGCACAAAGATTGCCATGGTATGACATATTTCAAAAATTTAGAGTCTCTGAGAGAAGGGGATAAATCTTACCGTGAGTGGCCAAAAGCAAAATAGTAGCTAAGCTACTTTCCACAGGTCCTTCCTGAGCCTTTATTAAGTTCAATGCGATGGCCAGAACGTACAGCTATAGCCAATATCGAAAGAGCAGGGGAGAGGAGGTGACACTACCACACTGGTGGTATACTACAAATTACATTGTCAATAATGAATGTTAATATAATCGATTACGAGTTGAGTAAATAGCCACCTTCTCTGCTCCTCATAGCAAGAAGGTTAAAACCTAGGCTTACTCTTTTCATCTAAACTGTGCTTGTTGATTTTAATCTGTACAACTGTAGCTCCTTATCAGAAAGTCCTAACAACTATGAAGAAGTGGATGGTAATAATAAGGATGCAAACTGTACCTGAAGCTAAGTATCTGCCTTTCTTGTCAGAGTTCTCTAATTCAGTTTCTTTTGTTATACTGGACAGAGATATGCATATTCATGAGAAAGAAGAACCTCAGCCTCTCCTTTCCTTCTCTTAGCCGTGACCCTAGACCTGACCCGTGCTTCTAATGATAATTTCATTTATCAACTGTTGACCTATGACCTAAATTAAACTAATTTACCTATGCAGTCCAGGATCCATCCAACAGTCCCATCTCCTCCACAAGCCAAAATACGAAAGTCTGGGGTATCACGGAAAAAATTTAATCTAAGAAAAAATAGAAGGCAAAAAAAAAGGAAGTAGTTTAGAAACAGATGCTTATTGTACAATAAGAAAAATGTCACATTCTCCCCAAGTGCATTCTGGAATTTATAATCTGAAATATCTGGAGGGTATATGACTGAGGAAGGTCTGACTTAGATGGTTGCTTTTCAAATTCTACAATAGTACACAGAAGTGAACATACAAAAAAGCATGTTAGTTGTGCTGTTCTTCATGATTAAAAAATAAGATAATATTTTGCTATTCTCAACTGAACAGGTGAATGATTAAGTGCAATCTAGTTGACAAAGAAATCATGCAATTTAGAGTCCAATCTACACTACATGGAGGAGATCTGTTTTCTATCTATTTCTGCTTAAAATCCCCCCCCCCCGCATCTATGTAAATTTTAGATATAATTCCATTAACAGCAACACACTAAATAATCTCAGCTGCAAATACCATTTGCTGCATTGATCCTTTGTATTGCAATGAAGCATTCACATGTATTCTTTCATGAATTGATAGAGACCCAGTTGACTCAATAACACAAATGTAGTAAATATAATACAACCCAGCATATACATACTTTAAAGGACCACCAGTCAGCTGAGTTTCTCAATCTAAGGCATATTAACAAGCTTTTGTGTAGGGAAGGAGGAGGAAATAAGGGAAATTGAACTGAGGAAAGAAGCACAGGGGAAAAAGAAGTGAAGTGATAAGAAGAATAGATCAGAGACAACACAAAGGAAGCAAGTAATAGTAAGAAGGAGGACCAAAGTTTTTTAATTATGACAAACAAACAAGCAAATATGTGAAATAGGCCACGTTTTGAACTTCAATACCCAGGATTAGGTCCTCCATGATCCAGGTTGTAAACTTGTCTGGGATTGAGTATGTAATGGAATTTCCTATGTACCCTAAAAGTAAGAAAAATAAGAGTCAACAGCTGTAAAAAGGAGAGTCAAGGCAAATTATTATTTTTTTTCATTGTTTTGTAGACCACTTTTTTCTTCTAATAGTGGAAAAGAACACCAGAGCATCAGCTACACTTACTATGAGAGTAACTACAATAATTAAGTTGAGGAAGTGGAAGTAAGCAAGAACATGGGAGAAAATGACTATGTAATGGACTATGTAATGTAATTGATTTTAATGGAAACTGAAGTTAATAAATTCAATCAATGAAAAGTAGGATTCCGTGGCAAGAAACATGAAAGTGAAAATTATTCAAAGATTGGGTGGGAATTCCTAAAACAGGAGTCACTAAGAACAGGATTCCCTCCCTCCCCCAAACAAAATTAAAAGGGAAAAAAGTGGAACACAGCAAAAGAAGCCAACCTGGTTGCACAAACAAAGAAACAAAAAACAATCTTTAGGGAAAATCTGTAAATAAAAGAACCACATTAAAAAAAGGGGGACAGTCACCAAGGAAGAATACATGCCAGTAAGTCTGATTTATAGATATGGCATCAAAAAAAGCTATGTACAGAATCAATTGAGGTTAGGAAAGGAGGTTATGAAGTCCTAGAAGAGGCTGAGGGAAGTGGACTTCAGGGACTTAAGAAAAGATGAATGGAGGCAATGGGAAAAGCATGATAATGCTTTCAGATTTACAGAAAAAAGTGAAGATTTGTTTTCTGGCAATGTGTACAACAGGAAAACATAGCCCTTAATTATATGAAAGTAGATTCCACTTGAGTGTTAAGAAAAGCTTCGTAATAGGAAGGGTAGATTGTCAATGGAATCAATTAGCAAGGAAGATAGTATGCTCCTCTTTGCTAGATTTGTTCAAGTAATGGCTTGGCAGCCACCTATTTTGGATACTTCCATTTTCATTTGAATAGGGAATTGCACTTAATGGCTCCTTCCAGTTCTACAATTTTATAATTCCAGGTGATGTTGAACTACAACTTCCAATAATCTCAGCCAGCCTGGTCAACCATCTAGACAAACATCATTTTTTAAACCAACATTTTACATTGACTGACAGCAGCTCTCCAGAGTTCTACTTACTGTCTTACTATTATCTGAAAATGCAAATTATTTAATCTGGATTCTGGATTCAAAATTGATATTCTGATGCTAAACTATAGCAGGTTCCTGCTTCAGGACATTCGCAGAAGCTTATAGCACTTAGCAATAGCACTTAGACTTTTATACCACCCCATAGTGCTTTACAGCACTCTCTGGGTGGTTTACAACATCAGCATATTACCCCCAACAATCTGGATCCTCATTTTACCAACCTCTGAAGGATGGAAGGCTCAGTCAACCTTGAGCCCTGTCAGGATCCAATTCCAGGCTGTGGGCAGAGTTTGCCTACAATACTGCATTCTGACCACTGAGCCACCAGGACTCCTTGTAAGAGCTCTTACACTTGTAAGAGTAATGATAAAAATACCTGGAATCATAACTACATTTTATAAGGAACATTACAGTTTGAATATAAGGGAAAATCTGCTATAAAACATTTGCTTGAGGAGGATTTATTTGTCTAGAACAATTTATTGGTGCATTTATTGCATCACAAATCTTGGAAATGTAAAATTTTCCAAAAGAAAGGGGAAACATACCTATCTCCTTGCCTTCCTCCACTCTTGGGGTTCACAAATACCAGCAATGGGTGGTTTCCTGGCTTAGGCGTGATCTGAAAACCAAAGTGGATATCAAACAAGCAGACTCCTTGCACAACAAACAAACATTGTACAGAAAGGAGGAGAAATAAGTGATATGGCAGAGTTACAGGTGAAACAAAACAACTAACTAGAAAGATGTTGGGTAAATAGGATTTAGTGCTATGGAGAAACATTAGGATTCTCCAAACTGTGCTAATCTTTGCACCTTTTCTGCATATTATCTTGCTATGCACTGGGCCACAAATTGTATATTAAACACAGACTAACAAATGGGTATCTTTATTTAGGAGGCTTGTGACCTTCTGCACCTTTTCGATACACATCAAGTGATTGAATTCTTAAGGGCATGACAGATATTAGCCTAATCAAACATTTGCAAGCATTGATTCTATATAATTATAATTTTTTTTTCAAAGAGAAGACACGCGGAATTCTAAATTAGAGGAAATTCTATGGGGATGGATGTTCTGCTATTAACACATGCACAGTTTAGCATAGCCATCATTCCTGGAGTGGGGCAAGGTCTTCCATTAGGCAGAATGAGGCATGTACCTCAAAAAACAGATGCTGGAAGGTGGAAGCAAGATGTTAGGGGGAAAAAATGCAATAAGGCATGTAGTTTTCCTTCTGTCCCTTAACCAGCGTTTCTCAGTCTCAGCAACTTAAGATACGCAGACTTCAAATCCCAGAACTCCCCAATCGTGCTTGATGGAGAATTCTAAGAACTGAAGTCTACTCATCTTAAGAATGCTAAGGTTGAGAAACATGGATGTAAATGATCAAATTGCCTTCAGGAATGCAAAAAACCACCAAAACCTGTTCCAATGTCAATGCAAAGAAAGATGCAACTTCCAGTCTATTTGACTTTTTAATATGGAAATGGAGAAGGGAACGATGGCTTGTTATTATTATTTTTTTCTGACCATGAAATGCTTTGGGATTATCTAGTCTCAGAGTGGTTTATAAGCAGGTTAAAGGACTAATATATTGACACTGTGTTCTAGTATATTTTTCTCCAAAGTGGCCCACTATTGCTCACAATGATGAAAGTGCTTCTCCATGGATACATACACCTATACATGTACAAGGGAGAAAAGATGCTATCAGCTACCCACCTGCAGTCCATGTTCATCCACTGTGGTAGTATTGTATTTGAAGATCATGTTTGTATCCTCGGGGGTGGTGCTGGATGGTGATTCACTCTCTGATCTTCGTGAGTGGGATTGCCTATCCTTTTGAAGAGTCAAAGATGCATATGGACATTTAAAAATAGATAGCAAAGAAGTACTAATGACACAAACAGAGGAAATGATGGAATTCTAAGTATAAAAATATATAATAAGACCACAAAAGACTAAGGATATTGTATAACACGTGGGTACTAAAATGCTGCCTATCAAACAGTGCAAAACTTATTATTTGGTAAAGGACATGCATTTTATAAATTCCAAATGATCTTGGATAACCTAGAAATTTTGCTACAAATTATAATTAAGTTCTGAAAATATCACCCCAAAAGTAGCTTCTGCATAGCAGTAGCCATAAAATTCCCACAAACAAGATTTAATTGAGGCATAATGTCTCTGCTCTTTGAGAAGGCATAAAGCCATCATGATTAGTAACTATGGAAAGACCTCCATTGAATTATCTAATCTTATTATCCATTTTCTCTGTAGAATCATTCTGTATATCATGGTCTCTTTTACTGGCCTTTTGTCTAATATTTCCAAATTAAGAGAGTTGCTTCAGCCCTTTGTTTTTCCTTTTCTTAACATTCATGGGACTTTCTTTCACTAATGTATACCCAGCAAAGTTGTGGGCCATGGTTAGCTTTATTCTACACCTATATACCCTCGGCTTCAGAGGAAACAGTCCTCTCTTATATAACAGGCATAAATGTTCTATATTGGTTTATATATTTAAAGTTTCTCCACATAAAGAGGGACTCTTTGTGAAAAATATTATTTAATGTATTCTGCATGGTTTGATACATTCAACAGTTACTCCATTTTTTATATTTAAGTTCTGACACATGTTGTTGACACGTAATAATTTTTATTTCATCCATTTAAGAATTTTGTTTGTTAGTCATAGTCAGATACAGTAGACAGACAGTAGACTCTAGGTCAAAACAGGAATCCCCCCTCCCCATTATATAATGACATGATTGAGTAATAATTAAATTTGGGCCTTGAAAATAGATGAAAACAGATAAAAGCTTTAATATAGATTTATTTCATTTAAAATTCAAAGATGATTAATCCGTAACATCCCCCCCCTCCCCACTGCCATTCATATTTGTGACATCCACATATGTCCTGGGAACCATCAGTGTAGTTATTATGAGAACCTTAGTGCACTTTTCCCAGCTTGAGACCATGGTGGGCAAGATTGTGGGGAACTATGGTCCAATACACAGGGTATTACAGGGGAATACCAGGTTTGGAATGGCTAATCTAATTAACCAAATCAGCTTGGATAAAATCATTTGGATCATGAGACTATATTATCCAGTTGCCTTAAGTGAGACAGAACCAAGAAGAAAATACCACTCATTAAAACAATTTGATGCGTGCCAAGCAGACTCATTTACCAGAACAACTGGGCAGATCTGGGAAGGCAGCAAGATGTGGTCTTTTAGATGCCCACCATCACATTCAGGTTTCACATGTGAGGCACATTTGTTGTGAAGCTTTAAAAAGAGAGAAAACAGCATGTACCAATGTTTACTTTCCTGCTTCCATCCATATCCATTTGATCCTCTAAATTTTTCCTTTACTTGTGATCAAGAAAATTATGAAATCAGATTAGCAAAGCACCTGATGTTTCTTTGATAAGATGGCTTTTAGTCTCCAGCACTGCAGAAAAGCCATTGCTTTCTATTGGGAGAGTTAATCCCTTAAGGAGAACAGTCATGAGAAAATAGTGATTCTTTTTTCACCAAAATGGAGAGGAGAAAGTATGCCCATGATACAGTTATACATCTCTAGCCTTGGCTTGGCAGGTACTATTGTACTGACCAAATGTCTGGAGGCTGTGAGTGCCTAGATGGGGAAGATCCCACAGCCCAAACCTGGCAAGACGGAATGGCTCTATGCTTTTGGTCCCTGGTGATTTATCATCATTGACTCTGGAAAGGGTCACACTTCCTCAGATTGAGCTGGTACACAATTTGTGAGATTTTCCTGGAATCATGGTTCCTGCTCAGGGGAACCTTTGCATAGATCCATGTTGTGCACCAACTGTGTCCTTTTCTGGACTGGAAGACCTTGATCATGGTCGATGCATTTTACATGGGTTGGCCTTTAAGATCATTTGGAAGCTACAACTTTTCCAGCAGTGTATCGTACTCTATCACATTAAAAATTACAATTTGCTGCTAATTTTTAGGAGGAGCTCTGGAGGTAATATTCAGGAATTGTGGGAGGTTATGCTTTTCTGTTGTAAACAGTTTGTAATTCTGTGAAATGTTGCTGTTTCTTCAAAGAACTGCTCTGAGTTCTTTGGAAAAGGAGAAGAGTTTAAATTAAAACATTAATAAAATCAAAAATCATATTTTTAAACAGCTCTATTCTTCCTGCCTTAATATCTGAAGGTCTGGTAAACTTCTGTACCTATCATTGCACTTAAGAGGCATGTAGTACCATTCACCACACATAACGATAAAAATAAAATGCCTCCAAATATGAAAAAGCAATGCATCCTATGAGTTTTATTTTTGTACCACAGTGGTGCTTACAATAGTTCACAATAGTTGCAAAGTGGGTAATATCATCGTTATCATCCAATCCTGGATGTGTTCCTAGAGAAAGCCAATTTTGCCTCTGAAGCCTTCTAAAAATACATTGTGGACCTTCCTTTTCACAAAGATTTACTTCATATATGTCAGAATCAGGGTTATAAAAGAGGTGATGTATAGTGGCATGAACTGCTGAGCTACAATATTTTTAGCATTTATGGTTTCTCTATAATTTACTGAATAATTGCTATTTTGGGGGTTAGAAGGGATAACTACAGTAGTAAGGGAAGATGAACCTTTATTTCTTACAAACATGTCACAAAATTTATTAATTTAAATGTGTAACAATATGTCTTGACTAAAGTAGATTTCCATAATTTTTGGTTAAAAATAAAAAGACCACATTCTCTTCACGTACTCACTGTGATTTGGCACCATGCACAATGTAGTCCGGTAATTCCCTGGTAGCATTTGATGCTTTTATGACATCGATCACACTTGGCTGGGGAATTGCCCTCAATCCATGTGTGCTGCATAACCTAGAAATGCAAAATTGTTCAACTAGCATGGTGGAAAGGGAGGATAGTGCAAATTTAGGGAAGTTCCTATTACAGGAACTGTCCCCATCTTCAGTTTAGGGAATCGTTTTCTCTGATTATCGGATATTTCTATACATTTATATCAGAGCCCTTGTGACACAGTAGTTAGAATGCAGCATTACAGACAAACTCTGCCCATAGCCTGGAGTTCGATCCTGACAGGACTCAAGGTTGATTCAACCTTCCATCCTTCAGAGGTCGGTAAAACGAGAATCCAGATTGTTGGGGGCAATATGCTGTCATCGTAAACCGCCCAGAGAGTGCTGCAAAGCAGTATGGGGCTGTATATAAGCCTAAATGCTGTTTATATTATCTATACATTTATGAAAGCATAAATGGTTGTAAGTAAATAGCTTAACTGTCAGCCTTACCTGGTAGACCAGACAGGGAACTTGACCAGATAAACTAATTTTACTTTACTGTAAAGCTATGTTAATAGAATTTTGCAAGTGTGAAAGTACAGTTCTCCTGCTATCATCTTTAGAGCCTGAGAACTTATGGAGAGTCCCTTCTGAGCCTCTTGCTCTGCTTAGTCTGCAGCTGCGGGCTCTGCTATCTCTTATCTGACAGTTCCCTAGTTAGCATTTCTTTCCCCTATGTCCCAAGGTCTTTCCCACTCACCATTATATTATAACTTATAATGTGCATACCTTTGGAAGCAGCTCTTAAGCAGTATTGTATACTCATGTGCATACACTGTAAACAACTGCGTCTCTCTAATGCCTCAATGTCTGATTCAAAACCCAATTTTCAATTTAGCTCTTGACTTTTTTTTTTTTTGCAACAGAGAGCATACTGTTTGAACCTTATACTACAGTTACAATTTCAGCACAGTTTTAATGTTCTTATTAATACAGTTGATGTACGGTATTATTTATCTAGTGTACCTATTAATACTGTTGAAGTAGTTAATTGAGTTTGGTTGATATTGTAAATGATGTAATTGATGGAGAACAATGCTATAATTTAGATTTCAGTTTTGAAAACACAGAGGTTTCTTGCAAGGGATTCACCCTGTGCTGTTTTACTGCTAGGCATAGCTTACTGAAGATGAGAAGGTCTGGAAGGCAGTATATTTGTGGACCTACTTTATATTTATTTATTTATTTATTTATTTATTTATTTATTTATTACGAAGAAAGTATAAACAGAGTATAAATATGTTTGTGAATATATAAGTACAAGCATGGTTATGAGTACAAGAAATTTAAAGAATATATGGGTACA
>QLTV01003659.1:3496973-3545264 GCA_003457575.1 Thermophis baileyi
CGGTCCCGCCAGCCTACACTGTTTAGCTGACGGGACCCAGAGGAGACCAACTCTGTGGGATCTTACCGGTTGCTGGGAGCTATGTGGTAGAAGGCAGTCTCGAAGATAGCCTGGCCATGATTAAACACGTATAAACACGTATACTGATTTTCACTAAATACAACATTTAAGGCAACAAGATTTAAATGGAGTCAAAGAGAACACATTATCACTTTGCAAACAAAAATTAATCCTAAAGCTTATCTGCAAATCCTGCACCAAATATAAAGTCCTCCATTTGAGACTGATATGTATATATTACATCAAAATCACAACAGTGAATTGGTTGTCATAAGACAAAGACCTCTTTTACTAAAATAGCATTAGTATGACAGTATGGACTGCATGTTCTACATACAGGAGCCGCGGTGGCGCAGTGGTTAGAGTGCAGTACTGCAGGCTACTTCTGCTGATCACCAGCTGCCAGCAGTTTGACAGATCGAATCTCACCAGGCTCAAGGTTGACTCAGCCTTCTATCCTTCCGAGGTTGGTAAAATGAGGACCCAGATTGTTGGGGGCAATATGCTGACTCTGTAAACCGCTTAGAGAGGGCTGTAAAGCACTATGAAGCGGTATATAAGTCTAAGTGCTATTGCTATTTTGAATTCATGGCAGATGATTAAATAGTGGACACATAGTACTGATCTTCCACACATGCCTCACTTACATTTGTATTTCTCTTGGATTTTACGTAAGTACTGATGCAAGGAGCAATATCTTTGGACACACATCTTTCATGGACAGTATATTTACAAACTGTAGAAAGGAAATAAAAAAAGAGAGCGCCATTCTAAATTACTGTATTGAGGACAATTTCCAGCTACTTCTAGAGTTTAGCTGTTAAAATATATTATTCCATGTATGCAATTGTATATACCATACAATTGTTGGAAAAATTCTAAATGAGTAAACTGTTGTCATAATCCATGATAGTAGATTCACCATTCACTATTGAGATGGCATTGATGACACTTGTGGATGATCTCTGGCTGGCTAGGGACAGATGTGGTGCATTTGTCCTAGCTCTCCTTGAACTTTCAGCAACTTTCGATACCACCAAAAGTTATGATATCATTCTGAACTGGCTTAGGGGGCTGGGAGCAGTACTGTGGTGGTTCTCCTCCTTCCTTTTTCAAGTACAATTCCAGAGGGAGAGATTGAGCCCTAAATTTTTGTGTTGTGGGTTGCCTCAGGATGTGATTCTTTTACCCTCATGATTAACATCTACCTGGTGTTGGGTGAGGTCATTTCTCAGCATGGGGTTTACAGTCAATATGTTTATATGTTATCTTCTAAACCTCAGATTCCCATAAGTTAAAATTTAAAAGTAATGTTTTAACCGTTGCCATCTTTATTCTTTTACTATAAATTATGTTCTATTGAATCCAGTGAGACTTCTCAGTAGCCATCTATCCTACCTTAATATTTGAAACTCTTGTCCCAAGGTTGGCCTCCAAGCTTTCTTTAGATGGCAACTGAGGACATGCCTCTTTCACCTAGGCTTTTGTGAAATAATCTATTTCAGTAAAAGACTGTTGTTTGGTTGCCTCTTATACTATTTTTCTTTTTAAAAATGAACTTTTTTTTTAGTCTTTGGGACTGTTCAGTACCATTGACACAATACTAATGAATTTCTTCAATGCAACAGAACAGCTGTGGCAATAGGAAGCTCTTAAAGCACATAACATTCAGTTTTTCAAGTTGATCCATCTAAATCCTAGAAAAGACTAATCTCAAGCTTCCCTTGAGAAAGGAACGTACTGGAAATATTGAAGCCTTACTATCTCTGTTTTAAGATTAAACAGAAACTAAATAAAAAAATCCTTTCCCCATCTTTTGACATGACCCTTCCCAACTGACATGCAGGTAACCTCACTAGCCATGATTATTGTGTATCTGCAGGGACTTACATGAACAGCACAAGCCTTGCTTCCTAACTCCCAGTAACATAGTGCGGCAAAAGTTGCAGTAGGCAGGCTTCTTGAAATGTTTCAGTCTCCAAGCATGTTGGCCATCATCCTTTATATTCTGTAGGGATTTTTTTAAAAAAAGTTCACTTAGCAGAGAAGAATCAGTATGATGAATCTCCAATGACCCACCAATGACCCAATCACAGAAATATGCACTTTGCACAATTATCAACATTATCTCTTTATAATGTGAACTAATAATGTCAGAACTATAGAAAACATTCATCAGTTTTCCTCACACAGACACTCTTGTTGAACTTAATTGGCATGGCAACAACCTATAAATAATTGTCTGAATTAACCTATGTTATAGTTTTGCTAGCTTCTCTTTATTTTTTGAAGAAGCAGCTACAGAATTTAAACAAATTAAACTTTTACTACCATGCAAGAAAATAATCTAAGACTCATGATAAATAATTACCTAGAGAATACATTAACTTGTCTTGACTTGATCTTCTCCTGATATGCTACAGTACATTTCTATCATCGCCAAACAATAACTATTTTTATTGGAGATTCAATCTGATTACAGTGGGTAAGTCAATCAAAATAGCCATTGTCCAACATTTTTGTATACCATTTTGGGGAAATTGGTCTAAATAATTTATGTAGTATCATATAGTCAAAAGACAAAGATTGAATATTCTAATGAATTATAACTTGGATTTTTAAAAATGTAAATATGTTGTTTTTCTCAGCAATTAGTATAGAATGGTATAATTATAATTATCTGTAAGGTATGGTAGACTTTTTTGGGTGGGAGGAGAGGGTGTTACCAGCATCTCTGACAGATATAAAAGATGGATGGGTGTCCTGTCAACAGTAGCACCTCTATTTTATTTATTTATTTAACCTATGGCATCTACAGAGATTATGCAAACATTAATATACAGATTTAGTTTAAATAATTCATCAGCAAATATAGATACGTGTGTGTGTGTGTGTGTGTGTGTGTGTGTGTGTGTGGTGTATGTACAATACAGTATAGGAGATAATATATTATATTAAGATAAAACCATAATAAAATCACCGTAATATGGAGCCATAGAATTGCAATGGGATAGATGTTATAATTCGATATCTAAGGAAGCTAACCATCTAACTGCTTCTGGTGTGGCTGGAATGAGATCATCCCAGGTGCCTTGAAATTTCCTGAGGAGACTGTCTTGAACGATATGTGTTATAGTTTGTTCCGGTGCACTAGTCACATTGCAGGCTCTCGGCCATTCGGCATGTTTATCTTATTCCACTCTCAAACTGTCTGTTGTCATCTGAGATCAGTCAGGAGGTGCAATGTTAGAAAGAACATGAAGCCGTGAGAGTGGTGTGGATTTAAGGGTTCCAGATATTATTCTCATTGTGTCATTATGGTCAACATCAATCTTGTGCGTATGACAACTTCCCCATACAGGTGCGCAGTATTTGGCAACAGAATACACTAATGATTGTGCCACTATACACTATACGCAATCACCTCTATGATAAGTACTGAAAAAGCAAGTGTCTAATTTGGAAGAGAGAATTAACATGATTCAGCAAAAGGCACTCCAGAGTACTTTATTACTAATATCTGCATAATACAATTTCAAATATTCCCTTTTGAATGGTTATGGTGGCTAGCATATCTATCTGGGATACAGTGATATGCATGGAGGCTTCACAGCAAAAAATCTAATCTCTGATCTACATTTACTTACAGAGGCACAAAACACAAACATTTTTCTACTATTCAATGCAACTTGGTCTCCCCCAGCCCCCTAAACATTTAGCTTAGGGATTCCTATTTTGAGCCAGACAAAACCATCAGTCAAGCACCAAAGTTGCATCAGCAAGTTCATGGAGGTGACTTTCAACACTTGTATTACACAATTTCCAGTTCATTTGCCTTTTACTTTGCCTTTTAACTTTATTTTATTTTGTATTTCACTCATTTACCCAAAAAAACCCACAAACAATACTCCCTAAGGACAAAGCAAAGCCTTCTAATTGGGACTCATGAGAGTTAGTCCAGAAAATTATAAAATTAGACAGAATCCACTAATCTCAATCAAACAGAGAAGTATAGGGGACTGTAGACATTGAATCAGGTCAGTTGTTTCCAAAGGAACAAATGGCCTTTTATCATGTAACCAGGTAAAATAGGAAGTGACATGCTACCAAAATGTTGAAAGAAAAGAAAAAAGCAACCATCCAGCCTATCCTGAATAGAAAATTTATAAAACACAGAATTCACAATTTTTAAATGGATAGAACTTTATACAGGAATATTACCCCAGGTTTGCTGTCGGATAACAAAATGTGCTGCTTATCTTCTAAGAAGAAATGTAGTGGATCAGAAAAAAAGGCCTTACATAGTTTGAGATTATTGTCCCACAATTGTCAATAAAGCTTATGGAAACCTCACAAAGAACACATTAACATCCTCCTACTCGTGTTCCTCAGGAACTGACATTCAGAGGAATATTGCCTTTGGTGGTACATAACTGTAATTACTAGGCCTGATGACTAATACCCTTATTTTTAAGAAGTTGTAGAATTAAAATTAGAAAATATATTTTCCTATATACATATAAATTTCAATCTGTCCTATTGTAGTGTGTTTTCTATCTGATTGCTCAAGAAGTCAAGCGCATCAGATAATCTCTCAAAATCCATCAGATGACCACATTACCTTCTAAAGATAGGACTCCTAAATCATGAGATTATAGAACTGAAACCGAGTACATCGCTCCTGATGTTGATGTACCAGACAATGTTTACACCAGGAATTCAAAAGGTTGCTTGTATTGTATGTCTCAAGAATCTAGGGCAGATGGAGGGGCAAAACGGATATTGGTTCCATAGCACCATAATATAACAATGCACAATTACTATATTATTAGATTTAATTTGAACCTAATTAAATTTATATTGACCTCCTTCACTTTTTAGAAGCTTTGGATAACTGTTAACACAATCTTTGAATACTGGGCAGACAGTCAAGATGTTCTTAGTGTCTATGGCTAAAAAGGAAGCTGAGAATCTGGATTTTGCAATACTTGCACTCTCAGAAGGTCAGAGACTTAAAAGAGTCTAAGAGGCTGTGCATATTCAAGTGAATGTTCATCAGAAGCTCCTCTGCTTTACACTGCACTACACCGCATGTGCTTTATCCCTTAGAGAGAGACGTAACATACATATTATCTGTTATATATGTTATATATCAAAAGCAGTATGTTAAATTTATCTGTCCTTGAAAGTAAAAGTTAGATAAATGACTGCCTTGCAATGTACAACATTTCTTCAATCCTCTCCTTATATTCCATCAAGCAATGCAAATGTTAATGAAAATAATTACACATAACGGGAAATTAGATTATTGGTGAAAGTTTTCATACTTACTTTTTCTTTACTTTCTTGTAAGCAGATTCTGATTGATTATATCTAATTTCCTTCTGAAGGTCACATTCTGTACAGCACCTTTCCTCAACTTAATTCCCATAATTGCTTCCTGGGTACAGTTTAAAGCAGGGGTCTCCAACCTTGGCAACTTTAAGACTTGTGGACTTCAGTTTCACAAGTCTTAAAGTAGCCAAGGTTGGAGACCCCTGGTTTAAAGTATTGGTGCTAATTTTCAAAATTACAAACTGCTTGAAACCTGATTATCTGAGAGATTTCCTTTCCTATTACAAATCTTTCTAGATGTGAAGTTCTACATAAGAGGCCCTTCAGAAAGACAACTTGTTTTCAAAGGCAGATTCATTCAATATGCAGGAGAAGACCTTCAGTTGCATTGCTTGCAGTGGTAGATTGTCCATCTTTGGGATTCTATTAGGCTCACGCTCTTAAATTAATTTTTATTAAATGCGTTTTTCCATGGAGTAAAATACAAAGAGAAATGGAGAAAAGTAATAGAAAAGTGAAAAAAATATAGAAAAAGAAAGAAAAGAAAAACAAAATAAAGAATAATAAAGAATATTCTGCATTTCAATTATTGTTAGTCACATTGCATAATGTGTAGAAAGTAAGGTTATACAACAAATAATAACTCTCCTATCCTAGGTAATAGTATTGTTACTCTAGAAACACACCATGTTGGGAAAGTTTGGCTTATTATTGTGAGGTCTGGCCTGTTACTCACTGTTTCCATGCCTAGGAGAACAAGCAGAGGGATGGTGGTCATACCACCCCGAATCCATTCTTCAAGTGTCACAGTTCCATCATGATCATAGTCTATTTCTTCCATCATCTCTTTCAAAATCTGTAGAAGACAAAGTCCAGTTACGTGCATCATATTTTTTTCCCAGTTGCAATTATTTTTTAAGCTAGGAAATGTTCTGTAGGCTTTGAACACTAGCACAGGAAACAAAATTGATTGCAACAGTAAGTTAAAGAATCAAGGGCACTGGTGTTTGCACTGTGAATCACAGAGTCTAGGAGGTAGACTTAGCAGCGGAGACAACATCTAGGCTGCAATTTCAGCCTGAATATAATCAGCTGATCTCACAGACTGAATGCTGTCAGTTGATTCCATTAGCTGACTGAGACATAAAGGTGTCATACAATATTTCCCCGCAAGTCAGGTTGTCAATCTGAACTCTGGGTTTCATCACATTGCTTTGACTTCTTCAACTTACTCTTTTGCTTCTTTTTCTTTGTTTAAAATCCATGCTTGTTTGCAGCAGACTTGGATCTGATAATCAGTCCCAAGAATAATTTAGAGTTCTATGGAATTCTAGTTTTATGGTCGAATTTTGTTTGTTTGTTTGGTTTTGCAGTTCTTTGTTATACATTTTCCAAGTCAGATTTTTTTAAGCCTCCAACTTCTCTTCCTGTGAAACTATAATTATCCTTATTCCTTAAAAGATGTTTTAAAGGAAAAAAAATAAGCTGTGGGTGGTGGATGGCTTAAAATTCTGTCAAATAAATTCAAAAATAATAACCCTTTTTTGGAACTATTCTATTTGTGACTTGATTATTACAATATGTTTGACTGGCTATTTAGAATTAATGGGTGACTCAAGAAATCATTAAAAAGAACAATAACCAGAAAATGTGGCATATTAAAGACTAATTGTAGCTTACATTTTAAAGGACAACAGTTAATTTTAAGATGGCACAAGATTCTGTTTTTGCTGCCACAGACTAAGATAGTAACCCTTCTGGAAATAAAAATAGGGATCATCCTTGTATTTATAGTTTAATCTCAGTAATTCAGGACCAATCTACATAAGATTAAATATAAATAGTATATAGATATTTTTCTAGATTTTTTTAAGTGCTTGTCGGAGCAATCCTGACTGGGCCATGGAGAAGAGAACTTTTATTACACCATCTTTCCATTTGCCACACAAAAATGCCAGTATTCTGCATGGGGGAATTACCCAAAGAAAATGAAAAAAAATAATATTCACATTGGACAGGGCATATGTTGCTAAACATGTTTCTAGGAAGAAGGTGTAACCTTTTGCATATGGTAATCTTAATTAGTAGTGATCCACTGCTATGTTTACTTTGCTGTAAAGGAAAGGAAAAAAGGTTGTTATACATTGTTTATTGAATATTGTGTATGACTTAGCCCTCAGAGGAAAAAATGATGCTCAAAAGCAGAACAAAGCACTTTTAAAAAATAAATTCCAATTCTACGTGGAAAAATAACTTACCGGCCTTAATTCTGTGGAGTCCCATTCCAGATATTCTGCTACATGTACCATTTGATTGATAATACGATCCAGCTCCTGAATTTAGAAACAAGATGGAAGAAGGCAAATGTTTTTAAAACAATGTGAGTGATATACTATATGGATGTTGCAATTATATATCAGCATGCAAGAAAAAAAAAGGTAAATATCTTTATGAAGGTGAGCCACCTCTTTAATACAATTATGTCAGATTACTTTTTTTTCTTTTTAAGAATAAACACTTTAAAGAGCTTGCAGTAGGGTAATATTACACAGCACAGCTACACTCATATAAGAGCCAAGGTGGCGCAGTGGTTAGAGTGCAGCACTGCAGGCTACTTCAGCTGACTGCTAGCTGCAGTTCAGCGGTTCAAATCTCACCGGCTCAAGGTTGACTCAGCCTTCCATCCTTCCGAGGTGGGTAAAATGAGGACCCAGATTGTTTGGGGGCAATATGCTGACTCTGTGAACCGCTTAGAGAGGGCTGTAAAGCACTATGAAGCGGTATATAAGTCTAAGTGCTATTGCTATTGCTATATCATTGCCTTCCATTTCAGTTTTCCACAAGGTAACTGAATTACACTATATCAAGGCAGTATATCATTTGAAAAATTTAAAGAGCCAGACCCAAGCTTTGATGCTGCTATTAACCAGCTAAATTTACCGGAGCCTGCCAACTTTGAAAAAGACCTGTATAAACCCCTTTATGAAGAATCCCTCAACTTGGAATGATCTTGTTTCCATGCTGTAGCTTAGTTGGAGACTAGAAATATTTTTCCAGAGACAGCCAGATTTCATTGATGTATCTCTTGACCTAAATACTTTGTAGTGGCATCACAGCAGGAAAGCCCCAAGGCACTTGGGGAAAAGTGTAACTTCTTATCCTTTTAAAGAAAAGGACTAGTTTGAAGGATAGCTTACCGAGCTGTCCAGGAAGCCATTGCCATCTGTATCATAGAGGCGAAACATAACTAGAAGAAAACACAAATGTGCAAAGATATGTAATAAATGTATGTGCCCATCACAAAAGGGCTAATGAGTCAGGTTTTACAGTCTACCACTGCCTTAACTTCAAGGTTTGAGCTGACCACAGTGAAGTGTTTGCCTTCAGTTAACCCTTTGTATTTGATAATTCACATCAAAATAAATGCATAACCAGAAAAAAGAGAAGGAATTCAAAAGAGGGTAAGTAAACATTAGCTGAGCTCTGAAAAAGAGGAGGTGGTGGGAAGGAAACTCAAGATTACCCCACAGTGATTTTTTTTGGTGTAACAAAGAGCAGAGGGAAACTTTGACAGGCTTCCAAAATTCTGTTACCGGAGATAGTCCTTGACTTACAGCCATTTGTTTAGTAACTGTTTGAAGTTACAACAGTGCTGAATGAATGGTGGTTACAACCAGTTCTCAGAGTTCTGGCTGCCCCAGCAGCTTTGCAGTCAATAATCATAATCTGGGCACTTGGCAACCATCTTGCACTTATGACCAGTTACAGCACCCCACGATCAAGTGATTGCCTTTTGTGACCTTCCCTGCGGTTTTCCTAGAAGATCAATGAGAAGTCAGCAAAGAAGGTCACAAGTCTCTGGGGTAAGTTACCTGCGCACACCCTCCTCCAGCCCCTCTGCGCTCACACTGGGCCAGCCACTTGTACACCTTCCTCAAGCTTTGCCTCACCTTTTCTGCAATTGTTGCAGTCTCATGCACCCACCCTGTTAATATAGTTAGCTAGACATTTTTACTTATTCTTCCTATGGTGATTAGTGATTGAAAAATATTAATTTTTGTTTCAATTATTTTTGGGTCCCTCCTCCAGATGATCCTGAAAATTCTAGCCAGTCAATTTTTAAGGCTACTTTTTCTGGCCACAATTCCTAACTTTTAGTTTCAAGATTAAAAAATCTTTTCTATCTAGTGGAAAGTAAGGGGTTTGGACCCTAACCCTGAAGATGTGAGCCAGAGCATGTATCTGCCCCATGTTATGGGAATTACTGTGAAACTAGATGACTAAATTACTACTTAATAAGTCTGCCCAGCACGTAGCTGGCATTCTGGAATACATTGGAGGCAGTTTGGCTTTACATAGCTATATTTCTACTTTCTGACTGAGCAGAGATCAGGAAATCAGTTTTTTTTGCAATTGTAGTATACGCACATCTATATTCCTTAAGAATAAGTATGAATTGTATTGAGTAAATCAGAGTTGTCTCCAGCCCCTCTTTTATGGCAGTTGGCAGTCTGGTGATGATTCCTGAAAATTGGAGGGCTGGTTTTTTCCCTTTCCATTTTCAGTTAAAAATAAACCAGGCCAGTTTTCCCCAATATGGTGTTGTTCCAGTATATGGGGCTTGAAGTACTATATGCAGCACTGAAGATGCTTAACAGCTGATTTAATATATATTTATGTAAATAGAATACCCAAATCAGTAGATCAAAAATACCAGTGAATTTATAATGTGAATGGCAGTGTCCATGTCATCTTAAGGCCAATGAATTTCCACAAAGAAGCAGATGGTATATTTGGCTACAGTATCTATGAAGTTCAGCCAGCTGGTTGGATATTATGTCATCCAATTCGACTCAAATTGAGGAAATGTGTCTTATGCTGCATAGACTATAATTTTAATCTCTGAGTGTTGTTTCCAAAATTGTAGAATAAGTCTTTGTGCCAAATTTATTGTCATCAATATTCTCTACATATGTGTATTTAATTCCTTATAATTATACACAGTTCATTGTTAAAATATGTAACTGATCTTTTAGAAGAAACTATCTTTAGAATCACTTTTTACATTGGCTTCAGCCAAATCCTTCAAGATTAAGGATTTTTCTTTGTTTTTTTGTACATAGTATTACATTTAAATAATATATTCTTAATCTTTAATGGAAAACTTTAACAAATAGCACTAGAGGGCAGCCTTTTACAATTTTCAGGAATGTTAATGAAAGGACACACTATTTCTCAATGTATGTAGTTTAATTTTGCAAAAAGTAACATGTAGATAACAAATTTCATTTTAAAGCTATTTTTCTCCTTTCTCTGCTACATATCTGACAATTCAGTTCATAAAATCAATGATATGTAACAACGGAACCAAGAAGGCCAATAGAGATGAGTAACTTTGTCCTAGGATACGAACAGTATAAAAAGGAAGAAACATTTGTTCAACATCACTTCAAATAAGAAAAGCAATATCCTTGCTTATCACCACACAGTTACACAGAGGCCGGTCCACAAACTAGGAATGTTTCATCCAATCTAAAGGGCATGTCCAACATCACATTTTGACTCCTGCTGTGATGTCTGAAGAGATTCTACTGAACAATTCAATTTGAAATGTTACACCAGGATAGATCATAGATGATCCTGGGAGAATGATATTGGGTTTTTTTTCCAGTGATATCTCATAATTAATCTGTTCTGTGCTGTATTAATAGAGATTGGCTTAAAAACTAGCAGTTTTAAATGGCAAATGACTCAGAGTTTAGCACAAAGGAAGAAGGAGATGGAAAAAAGGTTATAAACAGGCAACCACTCCTGCGTGGTGCGTAGCTTCCCTATTATGTCCACCTAAGACTGCCAATTCCATTTGTATCTGGAAAGTCCCTTCTTCAATGAAAGGATTCACATAACACCATGCATGCGCGCGCGCACACACACACACACCAGACACACACACTTATATACTTATGCATACAACCGCCCACTAGTAGTTATACTCCAAAATAAGGCTGGAAGTCGGGTGATGAGAAATAGAAAGGAAATACAGTTAAAGAGGGGAAAAAAACTGAGAGGTATACTAATATGTGGGAAAAGGATAAGTGTAAAGAAAAGAGAAGCAGGTCTGTTTAGACCAGGGGTCTGCAACCTGCGGCTCCGGAGTCGCATGCGGCTCTTTGGGCCCTCTGCTGCGGCTCCCTTTTGCCCTTGCATGCGGCTCTTTGGGCCCTCTGCTGCGGCTCCCTGTCACCCTGTCGCGGCAGAGGGATGAAAGAGCTGTCACCCTGTCGAAGCAGTGGCATGGCCGGAGCCTTAGTGCGGGAGCAAAGCACCTCTGCACTTGCCTTTCGGCGGCAACAGCATTCCGCCTTCGTCGCAGTATATTTGCTGTTGCTGCCAGCAAAGAGGGCTGGAAGAGAATGGCGGGGGGGGCATCCCCCAAGCCTGGCCTTCCTCCTCCCTTGTCGGCAGGGCCAAGAGAAAGAAGGGGGCAGTGTGGGGAAGCGCTCCCCTCCCCCACTGAGCACCGAGCACAACAGCCCAGTGGGGGGGGGATGGCCCGGCAGAAGTGGCCCCATTGGCGAGTTGGACGGCAGAGAGGCCTGGCCCGGCTCTCACAGCGGAATGCTGTTCGCCGCCTTCGAAACATGCCGCTTTCTGTTTCCTGTTCCTTCCCTGGGCAGCGATGGCTGGGGCCGTGGGGGGGGGGAAGCAGAGGCATCAGGGCTTCTCCCCCCCCCCAGCAAGCCAGGCCTGGAGGAGCACGGAGAGTTGCAGGCGAGTGCGGGAGGGTCAGAAGATGCACTCCGACGTCGCCCCAACACACATTTCCAGCGTGCACTTCTCTGTCCCAAAGTAGGATTGAGTGGGGAGAAGCAGGGGGAAAGGGGAAGGGTAGGAGGGAAGGAGAAGCCCGGCTGGCTTTCCTTTGGTGTGGGGTGGGGGGAAGACCCAATACCCCCTCCATGGCCTGCCTGCTGCTCTTGCAGCGCCTTGCACAGCACAGTTCAAGCTAGCGTGCTTCACAATGGGGGAGACTGGGTCCCCTCCCTCTCCTGGAGCCCATTCCCTGCCCCACTCACCCCTGGCAACACACACACTCTCTCTCTCTCTCTCGGGGTGGAGAACAAATCCAGAAGTAGCCACCCGCTGTTTCCCGGTAGGGGGGAGAGAGAGAGAGGGAGGGAGGGAGGGAGGGAGAGAGAGAGGGAGATACCTATTTCCCATAGAAAACAAAACACGGGGAGCCACAAAACTTGGGTAGGTGTGGCTGGGGGGATCGTGACTGGGTGGGAGTGAGTGATGTCGAGTTGGCCACGCCTACCCAGGTTTTGTGGCTCCCATTGTTTTGTTTTCTGTGGGAAATGGGCCCAAGTGGCTCTTTGAGTGTTTAAGATTGCAGACCCCTGGTTTAGACATTACAAAAAGGGTTAAAATTCATCAGATGAGCTGCCCTTCCAAATCACGGTCTAGGTTTATTTTTTAACCGGTTAATTTAAAAGGTATTAGATCTTCAACAATACTTGTGGGAACATGATGGCTCACAAGATTAGGACTGTTAGGACTCTGTCCAAACGGTTGGGTTGGTTAATATAAACAAGCCACAAATCTCTGTTTAATGTATATATGTAATATGGCTTTAAATGCATTGGTGCATTCTGACTGGCAGTAACGGCCATAAGAGGGAGCTAGAGAACATGGTTAGTTCTCTCTCTCTTTTGCTGATTCATTGCTGAGTGACTTCGTGTCTGCAATTAAGCTCTGTGTGTAGCTAGCTATCTGTGATAGTAGAGAATCTTTGTTTGCTGATAAAGACAAAGAAAGGCTGGTAAGAAGACTACTGTACTTCTGAACACTGACTGATTGAACGTGTATGATTCGGACTGTTATTTGGACTGTGCTATCTCTTTAAGTAAACTACTTTTATACACTTTAACGTATCTGTGTATTGACTGAATCATTACTCATATCTACTGCAACATTACGGTGAACTGTGCAAACCTTCAGGGCCCAGAGGTTACTCTGCACAATTCCTTAACAAGGACCCTGGGCTGATGATCGGCAGGCTCGCATTCGTGGCCTGGTTGTTGCTGCAGGATGGGGCGAGCTCCTGTCACATGCTCCAGCTCCTGCCGACCCAGTAGTTAGAAAGCGGGTGACTGTGACTAGATAAATGGGTACCATGTCAATACCCAACTTAATGAGGATATGAAAAGAGCTGCCAACTGGGCTTTCCCCAGGCAACGGTGATGACACCATTGAATCCTTTCAATCTGGAAGCACTTCAGCACTCCTGACACAACTGTAGTAGTAGCAATGTTTGTAGCTATTTGTACCCATATGTTCTACCATTCCACTCCCTAACACACAGCTATTGATTTGAGAAAAAACTCTTACCTTCTAGGATAAGGAAGCTGGTAAGTCCTAACTGAGGAATTTGAAATTACATCACTGAACTGATATTTCATCAGAGCTGATGACTGATACATGAATTCCTCACCTGCAAAACTGAAGGTTGGCAGCTGACATACATGCTCTGAGAATGCTACTAGACACAGCTTTTAAAGTACATGTAGTGTTACCTCTTAATTTCTTTCCTTTCTATTAAAATATCAGCTAGAGAAGAAAACAGTGACCCAGCTGCTCTTACCACATAATAAAAAGGCTACTACAAACACCTTTTGATTAATCACAGTAGAAGCTGCTTATCAGGAAGGACACAGGGAACATTTCAGATTAATAACGCCACACCCAAACATGTGAACAAATTAAAATAGTACCTAGGCTATGCCCCATTTAATTTTTTGTGGTGGCCTATGAGCTGTTATTTTAGAAAGCCAGGAGGAATAGATGTGATTGCAGGAGAAGGAACTGCTGAAACTTGAGCATTTCATACTGGAAAATATTTGAAAATCACTCACAAACTTTTTGCTCTCTGAAAATTGCCCCCCCCCAAGAGAAAAAGTCATAGAAATATGAGCTATGGGTTAATATAGCAGTCTTCCATCAATGAATATTAAGCAAATGCTGTTTAATCAATATTGAGTCCATAATGAGCTAGTTGATGTGGACCATAACTCTTTCCAGCTCTGATCACTGGCCATATTGGAGCTGATGATATAGTCCAACAATGCACATGGGGATCCTTAGGTTCCTATTCCTGTTTAACTGGAAAGGAATGAATGAACAATTTATTGTCTTCATTCATTTTTTTTTCTGTGAAAAAAAAATGGTGAAAGGATCAACTAGTGACATCACTGTTGCCCAGGGGAGCCCCAATTGGGGGCTCCTTTCATGTCCCCATTAATGAATCCACCAAAGTGGTACCTATTTATCTACTCATATTTGCAAGCTTTCGAACTGTCAGGTCGGCAGGAGTTGCAGCTTCATTCATGATTCATACCCATATGAATCTCAACATTTACCCCCTTATAAACCTCAAAGCTCTTATGGTTTCCTCTAAAACCACAACCCTCCCACATTCCTTCCATCCCTGCCACCTGTGACCAAGGCACCCATAGTTTTGCACGTGGTGCTCAAGGACTACAGATGTTCTTCCTGAAACCCAAGCACTTACACTCCAGCTTATCCTCAGCCCGTCCCCTTTCCAGCAGAGACAGGTAGCAGACAATGTCCTTCAGGTAGACTACCTGAACCAAAGGGGCTGGTGGGTGTGGACTGGCTGTTTTTAGGCAGATGTTACTCTTTCGGAGACTGAAAGGAAGTTTCTTGTCCAAACTTTTGGAACCTAAAAGGAAGAGAAAAGGGTTCATGTTGTTTTAGGAAGAGAAAAGTGTTCATGTTGTTTTGTAAGCTGACATTCTTTAGATTATAATTCAAAACAGGTTCAGGCTGACTGTTAGGTGATTTAGAGCTATAATGTGGATCTTAGATCAAAATTAACTTTTGTGAGCTAAGGGGCTGCAACAGATTCTGCATGGCAAATCAAGAATTAAGGTATTTGGTACAGAGGTGGGTTCCTGCCGGTTCGGACCGGTTCTATAGAACCGGTAGCGGGAATTTCCCCCTGCTCACCAAACCGGCAATGATGGCCGGCTGGACACGCCCCCGAACCGGCTCTCTCGGCAGCGCCGTAGGTGCCGCCATCTTGTTTTTTGCTTCTGCACATAGCAATAGCAATAGCACTTAGACTTATATACCGCTTTATAGTGCTTTACAGCCCTCTCTAAGCGGTTCACAGAGTCAGCATATTGCCCCCAACAATCTGGGTCCTCATTTTACCCACCTCGGAAGGATGGAAGGCTGAGTCAACCTTGAGCCGGTGAGATTTGAACCGCTGATCTGCAGCTAGCAGTCAGCTGAAGTAGTCTGCAGTACTGCACTCTAACCACTGCGCCACCTCGGCTCATGCGTAGAAGCTTGGTTTTTAGCACTGCACATGCGTGCTCATGCGCGCAAATTGCGCACCCTCACACGCGGCACACCCATGCAGCGCGCAAGGTGCATGTGCCCACGCAGCGCGTGAGGAAGCGAACCGGCAGCAAGGTAAGTTAGAACCCACCCCTGATTTGGTATGTTTTTCATTATACAATTGCATTGTACTAATAGGTGTTTTTAAAAATCCAAACCTAAAATTCCAGTGAATAAGAAAGCATGGTAGCCCAATGGGGAAGTTATGCTGAGAAGGACTGTAAGCCACTGGAGAGAATGTGTGAGAGGCAGGGAAGAGAAGCAGCAGATGAAACAGAATGAGGAAAACAGGATAGGAAGAAGGATGTTTGCATGGAAGGGGGCGGGGAAGGAAATTATCTTGTGTGAATTAACATTTTGTTACAGTATACAATTTTGTGGACTACAGCTGATTAATATATTTATTAGATTGTATCCTGTACTTGAAAAGGAAGATGTGACTTGGAAGAAATAAGTGTGGGTGAAGAAATTAGTACACCAGTAAATTCTAATCTTGCTTATTTACCCTTTACTCCCTGGCATAAACTAGTACTCTGGAAACATTGGGTCACCCAGTGACTTCCCCATCCCAGCTGCTCTTACCACATAATAAAATATTTGAATGACAACAACTCAGAAGGAAGCAACTCTTACACCACCCTTCTTACCAACCACACAAACATAAAAAAACATCAAAAAATGCTGAATTCAGAATGCTTGGAACAAAAGTGCAGAGGTCAGCAGATAACATAATCCCAATAAGATTACAGGTAGTCTTTGACTTGCAACATTTGTTTAGCAATCGTTCAAAGTTATAAAGGCACTGCAAAAATGACTTATGACTGGTCCTTGCATTTATGACTACTGTAGCATCCCCGTGGTCATGTGATGAAAAGTTGGCAACCAGAATGCATTTACAACAGTTACAGTGTCCTGGGGTCATATAATTGCCATTTGTAGCCTTCCCAGCCAGCTTCCGACAAGCAAAGTCAATGTGGGAATCCAGATTCGCTTAATGTCTGCATGATTCATTTAACAACTGTAGTGATTTACTTAACAACCATGGCAAAAAGGTCATAAAATCAAGTATAATTCACTTCCTTGCTTAGCAACGGAAATTCTGGAAATTCCAGAATGTGGTTGTAAATTGGGTGAAAATTCCTTCAAAATGATTGATCCACATAGCAGATAAATGCACCTGGGTCTTTGAATCAGGGAGCACACTGGAAGTAATTTATTGGCCATTGCTGCAAATTTCTTTTGAAATCATTTTCTCAGTCTAATGTAGATATTTCTGCTTCTTGAACCCTCACACAGGCCAAAAGTGCATCACCTCAGCTCACCTTCCACTTCAAGCTTCTTTACCAGATGTGTATCCCATGCTAGGATTTTGACCTGTGAAATGAATTTTATGGCTATATGTGGTTGAGGCTGGAAAATATATAGGAATGCCTCCATAAAAGAAAGGCAGATCTCACCTGGAGATTGTGGGGTAAGCAGAGAACCTGAGGAAAACTTGGAGGACCCTGAGGAGTTGTGAGCAGAAGGGTTACCAGCAGTGGATTTTTGTGATGATGATCTGGACCAGCTAGGTGAGGCATTCCCAAGGACATTGATGTTGGATGTTGGAACAGGACTGAGAGATGCTGATTGTGGATCTGCTAGATTTGTCTGGGGGCGTTTGGATTCAGGTGTATGCCTTCCCATGGCACTTAGAAGAGTTTTCCCATTGATCCCTATAATTTAAAACAAAGTGATAAATCAGCCTTGATTTATGAATCATGAAATGAATCATAATGAAACATGATGTTTTCTATTAATTTTTTCAAGATGGAGGCTTCCTTTCCATGTTAGACTATTATTTCCAAACCCATCATCTCAGCCAGCACGGCTCAGAACACTACCTTTGTGCCGCCCTTCTTGATGGTTGTGTACATTCCCTTGGTGCCCCATATATAATTGGACCTTATTTTCTGCAAGAGATTTTCACAGACATAGGATTTTCTTGTAAATCCTGAGACGTGAATAACTTAAGACACCAGGACTATATAGTATGTGATCCCCGAAACTCTGTTTTGCAGTTGCTGTGATTTCTTTCAGTTTTCAGGGTGGAAGCATGAAAACAATAATATATACTTTAAAATAGATTTTACATAATTCATAAGACAAAGAAAACTCTACACACACACCCAATAATAAATCATGACTGTCTGTGGTTAAGGAATCAGGCTCGAAAACCAGGAGATTGTGAGTTCGAGTCCTGCAAGAGAGTTGCTGGATGACCTTGGGCCAGTTACTCTCTCTAAACTCCTCATCTCACTGTTGTTGTGGGGAAAATAGGAGGAGGAAGGTGTGTTGGATATGCCTGCTGCCTTGAATTATTTATGAAAATAATAATGGCAGGATATAAATAAAATAATTAAAAAGGTTGGGCAGTTCCAGTCATCTAAGAGAAGCCTGCCAGTAATGAAGTGACAAAAATATTTCTTAATCCTGATACGCTTAAATTATTTATTTAATACATATAGATATTACATGAAAAACCCTTCATGGATGTTGAAATGATAAAAAATTATTCATTTTGTCAGAGGAAGCTGAAAACATAAAGTTGATGATCTTTTATTTGTTTTTCTGAGGAACTTATAATTTTCTGATGAATTTACTAATTTGTTTTTCTGATGAACTTACTTTTTCTGTACTGTACTTGGTGAACTTGCCATTTTCTGTACTGTACTTGCATAAGCTCTTCTTGGTAATAATTCTGCTCGCCTTTCCTACCTACCATATTGCCCACCAGACTCTCCTACCATTTCCCACCAGTGTGTCCATTTTAATCTAGTAATTTAGTAGAGAAGTAAATGGTGCATTAAGTATCTTGCTATAAGAAAGTGGTAGCTCAAATTCATCTTCATAAAGCTCATATCACTAATAATACAATCAATCCAGATTGCAACTTAGATTACATATATATTTAAAAATACTAAACTCTTGGTTCTTGATTCTTATGTTTCATCTGATTATCTTCTGCATCTAACTAGAATGGTAGAGGAGATACCAAAAAATCAGAAACACAGCATTGCCACATAGCAACTGTTTCCTGGCAAGGGATAAGGATTAGAAAAGCCAGACCACTCTGAAATAATGGGAGATCTCTTGGCAGCCAAGGATTGTTTGGTTAAAATGTTTACTTAGCTGCTGTTGTATGTTTCTGTGCAGGATTCCAGAGACTAAGTAGTCCCTAGCTTTGTATTTGTTTTTACAGAATAAAGTGACAACAAAGTATTTGAACTAATGTTGAATAGAACTCAGCCTGTTGGTGCCCATAAAGCTCCTTATTATACATGAAAGGTTGTGCAGCTCTTAAAGCATTTATATTGGATACCTGTAACAGGAGCACAAGCAACTTCTGTCTGGATGGATATACCTGTATCAAGAGTCTTGGATTCTGAGTACATAAAAGAAACATAAGAACATACACATGCTTTAGCAATGGGCACTTGCCATCAACTGATCAATATTCATTGCAAATTTGCAATAGCAATTGCATATTTTACTTTTATTCCACAAAAGACTAATAAACATTTAGGCAGGATACAGAGCTGCAGGTACATACTATTTTGCTTTAGCCTTAAAAACACTGCTGCAGAAACAATTTCAGCCCAATCAACTGTGGGGAAGCATAACACAGCGCATTACAAGACAAAGCAGAGCACTGCTGCTTGCTCCTTAGCTGGGCACAGCAGCTGACTATGTGGAGAGACCATTATCTAGCCTGGCTTGGCCCCATCATGGGAATAGCAGTAGGAGCTTTTTGGGAAGGGGAAGACGGGGATGGATGCATGATATTTGTCAGGGCAAAGGAGTTCACATGTGGCAGCTACTCCTGTTCATAACTCCTGATAGAGCTGAGATTCTACATGCAGAGGGATGCGGGGCGGGGAAAAATGAATAGATGGCTTTTTTTGTTTTGATTCCCTTCCCCTCTTCCTGTCTATCTCCTCAGCTTGGTTCAGGGCTTCCTCAAACTTTCTTGTTTTTCCCCTATCCAGAAAGTAACTTACAATGTGCATAGCATGCTTTTCCTGAGCACAGCAACACCACCAGTCTTACTTGCTAAGGTGTAGTAAAAGAAATGCTGAGACAGCCATTTTAAGAGCAACATCAACACGGCTGTACAGTTGAGCCACAATGGTTGTTTAAAAGAAATTAAGAGCAGTCACAAGTGGTCATTTGCATTCAGGTCCATTTATCCTTCTCCTCCCCCTTCAGTAGACCAGTGAAGCCCTCCTTCCCAACAGACACTATTAAAAGCACATCTCCTTTTGTGCTGCCACAAACTACCTTCCATACTCTATATATTTTAAAAACAGATCTAGTTGATAAAAAGTATTATTTAGAGAAACATGTGGAATGAATGAATACCCACACAGAAGAACATACACACACACCTTCCCTTTTATATGAACACTAAAATGGAGTTAATTAAAACAAAATCAAAGATATGTGGGTCTCAAATCAAGCCCCTGCATCTGAACCTAATGTGTGATAAAATGATTATTGAATCATTTGTTCAGTTCTCAATTCAAATCACTTTAATTTAACTTGCCATTACACAGCTACAGAAATGATAAGACCATGGACACTGAATGTGGATGCTATCTATGAAAAGATTTTTGTGATGGAAAAAAAAATTAGGGGAGAAACACAGCCCAATGAGGATTAAGGGCCATAAAATGCCCATTTCATAAGTGGAAATTCAAAGAAAGTAAATAGAACAGAATATCCTGGAACGGGCATAACAGGACCCTAAGCAGAAGATAGTAAACTGTGCATCATTTAGTGGCAGACCCCATTTACTCTTTTAGGGAAACAAATCTGCCCAGAAAGACACCTCAAAATATTCCAGTGTTAGCCATTTCCACACTTGTGAGAACTGAAGCAGCAAAGAAAACATATGGCTTACCAAGGTTGTTCAGCTGTGAAATACTGGAACTTTGCTGCTGGTTCTCAAGAGAACATTGGCCAACTTTTCGTTTGAAGGACATGAAGAGGTGCTCACAGAGCTCTTCTGGAATATCCACCTCCAGATATGTTCTCATAAACAGCTGGAATCCCTCATAGTCAATAGGCTAACAGGAAGGAGGGAAGTAAAAGACACAAGTGTTTTTTTAAAAATAATTTTTAAACGTAAGAAATCTTACCATTACCTTTCCTCCCCATTTTAAATTGAGGCTCTCAATTGAGGAGCTAGATGAAGGAAGAGTAGAAGAAGAAAAAAATCAAGGAAGAAACAAATAAATACAACTGTTAAGGTAGTAATTTATACATAGTGAAAATAGATCAAGAACTTTGTCATTAGACAGTGTAGGTGGGTCAAAAAGCTGTTGGGAAAGGTATCTGGAATAAAGCATGTAATTATATCTGATCAATGCAATCTTTAATCTCCTGGATTTGAGGGTTAACTTGGACAAAGGTTCTCCTTGTTATTTGAAAAGCCATTTAGACACTATTGCCTTATGAATCAGTTGGCATTTAAAATATGCCGTATACATACACACACCACACACACATTGGAGACCAGTTGGTAGTGTTCTTTGAGCACTGAGTTTCACAGGTCTGAAGAAAGGTTTGTTAGAAAGAAAGAAAGAAAGAAAAATATGCATTTAAATTTTAAGAAAATAACTTAATGCACAGAACATTGAGGCCTATCTGGTGTTTTTTGGGCAAAGCCCATGGATCATGAAATTCATCTACAGGTATTCATTAGAGCTGCAGCTTACCTGTATACTGATACGCACCTAGCAATCTCTTTCCCATGTGCTATAATGCATGTAATTAACATTGTATTTCAGGAATACAAAGTATATTTAAGTATGCCACAAGGAAGCACAGTAATACATTTCTTACATGCATATTGAAATCAGGGTTACATGCATATATGCAGAACAACAGTAACAGTGGTGAAGGTAGAACCTCAATAAGCAACACAACTAAAGTTCTTTGAGCATCACCACAAAAGGCAAAGCATTCAGCATAAGCTTTTGGAAGTAATCCTGACAAATGTATTGAAATCTTCTTGGTGACATTGGTAGAATGCGCTTGGCTGAAGAAGTATTTGATCTTAGTCCAAGAGGACACAGACACACACTTATTTCAGATTTACCCAGTTCTGTTCATTCTCCTGCTTGCCATCTGGCAAACAAGGACACCTTGCCCACATTTAATTGTTGGGACTCTTGAGAGCTTTCCACTATGCTGAATTCTGAAGTAGTTGATGGAAGACAGGCAGTGGTTAACAGGAAACTCACAATTTTCATAGTGACTTTATAATAAAAGTTGCTTAAAAACAAGTGGGGCAGCAGAAGGGATCAAAGGTAACAGAGCTGCCAAAAACTTGCTCTTGCCAGCTCTTAGTTTTGCATTCTGTGAATTATTAGCAGTAATTCATAATTCTGCAGAAAGCCTATTATATTCCCTGCAACGTTTAATCTAACTGATTAACAGCAGTTAACAAGCATTGCTGTCACTACTCTATTCAGTTGTCATATGTATATGCTATGATATCCTATAGCACTGCAAAAAATAAATTCCACTGACTCTTTGTTTTCCTTGTCAATTAACTTGTTCTCAAAAAGATTTCAGATAAAACAACACAAAATTATTTTTCATTATTTGTGGCTTGGGTGAATGGGGAACAAGTCAGACCCAATGCTATGATATATGGAATACAGCTTGGAGCATCTTTACCAGCCGTGACTTTTCCCATGACAATATATTCCATTCTCTTTCAAATAGACATTTTTCTGCTTTTTCTTTCTGCAGTATTTTATAGCTACAATAGGTTCATTCTAATTGGGCTGTTTCGAATGTTAAGGATTAGATTTTTTTTTTCTCCCTAAAGATTTATTGCTCTCCAGGATAAGCACTTTTGTTTAGTTTTTTTTTTTGGTTTAATAATGTGCAGATTTAATTTTCTTATCATAAATATAAGCTTACATAATTGAGGGAAATCTTAGTTTATGCCAAAGCAACCATACAAAGCAACAAATAGCACAACACATGAGAGCTTGAGTTGGAAAACAAGTCTTACTTGGTTCAAAGTGTCTTGCTTCTGAGGGAATAAAGAGCAGAGAAAGACAAAGCAAAGTTGAGTGAAGAAGCATTGAAAAGTAGCTACTCCATTGGACAAAGACAATTCAAGCATCCAGGAAGGATTAGACTGCAGTTCTTCCCCAAGTGCTCCACCATAGAAGGCACATGGAATGTATGGAAGCATACATTGTTCTGAAGTATCCCTGTTTCAAACTTCACCATCAGATGAAAAGACATGTTCTACTCAGAAGATTTTGGATGAGATCTTTGGCTTGGGAAATTTGCAAATAGTTGATAGGTAGCAAAAAAGTTCTGAAAGGAAGTTCTGTTCAAAGGATTTAATGAAAAATGTGTGTGTGTGTGTGTGTGTGTGTGTGTGTCTGTCTGTCTGTCTGTCTGTCTGTCTGTCTGTCTGTCTGTCTGCCTGTCATATTTGTATCTAGGACTTCTACCAAAGAGCTTTGAACAGAATATAGATTATCTATGTTTTTTCTCATTAACAACTATCTGAGTTTAATTAGTGTTGATAAGAGAGTGTGCTGCTTAAGGCTGATTTTCTGATGAGCAAAGAACAACACAGAGTACCTCTCTTAATTCCAGACTAACACCTGGATCTGATGTGAGGTGAGAGGAAAGAATCTTAACTGGAACTGAGGGAAACAGGCTAAATTATATGGTGGAAGGCAGGTTGTATGCACCTCATGGACCTTGTCATTGTTCTCTGCCCCTCATTATTTGCCATCAAAGGCATCTTTCTTACTCTGCCTATAGAACTGGATCTGCAGCAAACAGTAAAATCTTTCATGAGGTTATTCAGGACGGGAAGTCCAGTAGGGCTTATTCCCAGAATTGCAATATAAGTGAGTATTCGATTTTTACAATATAGGATATTTTACAATATTTTTACAATGTTTACAATATTGCATTGTAAACAACGTTTACAATGTTTACAACATTGTCCAGCATATAACACTAACATATTGTTAAGGATATGTTAGGAGTTGTGTAACTGATAGAACTACCTCCTGGTTCAACATGTGACAGAACACCTTTGCTTTAAACAATTAAGTGCAACAAGGAATAATCTAAGCAATATTTCACTAAATTACATTGAAAACTATTTTTATCAAAATGAAGCAATTTATTAGATATACTACTTACAGCAACTTATTCTTGGATCTAGTGATTTCTTTAGAACAGACAATATCAACTGATGCAAATATAAATAGTTTACTGTTAGTTTCTATTACCACACAATGTTCTTAAAATAAATCAATTAAATTAATAAATCTCCCCAGTGATGGGGAGAAGGAAACTTATAAATTATAGAGAAATTATTCAACACAAATTACCAAACTGTCTTAATATTTTTGAGTTAAGAGATTTAGATAAAATATTTGATATATTTCCAGTTGATGTGTGATTTTTCTGATAGGACTTTTAAGATATTTCTTTTTGGATCTGCATAATTGATTAAGGCTTCCAATAGAAAAATGATAGAAAAATGAGGATGATAACTTTTCCTTCCCCTTCATTTCCCTGAGTTCAGTTTAATCTAAAACAGTTACAGAGTTCAAATATTGCTGGATGAAACTTACTAAACAGTTGTAGTTTACATGATTTTCATTTAAACTTTTTTGGGACTTGTATTTCCTGTCATGATCTACGGTAAAAGCAGATTGGCATGAATGGAACAGGTAGCTAAGTATACTTTTATTTTGTCTGGGACTTGCATATGATTTTTGTTGTTATTTATTGATTTGACTCTCCAATCTTTATTGTTGTAAGGCTTGGTATCAGATGAATATTTTAGATATTTATTGCCCTTTTAACTGTATTGGCTTCAAGTATTTAAATGGTCTCTAAAAGTTGTTTTTTAACATCTTTATTATATAATTTAGAAAAGACAGTACAATTGGCTTCATGGAAAGTAGAGATAAATTTATTTGTGCTGTTGGTATTGTGAATTTATATAAGCTTTCTTTACAGAATATCAGTTCGGCCTAGTGGATGAGGCAGCGGGCTAGATGCTGGGAGACTGTGAGTTCTACTCCTGCCTTAGGCATGAAATCTGGCTGGGTGACTTTGGGTCAGTCACTCTCTCTCAACCCAACTCACCTCACAGGGTTATTGTTGTGAGGAAAATAGGAGAAGGAAGGAGTATTTATGTATATTTGTTGCTTTGAGTTGTTTATAAAAAAATAAATCAATAAATCATTTTGTTCTGCAAGTTGCTTTCCTCAAACTGGCTCAAAATCAAAAGTGCCAGATTTGTATTGAGTTAGGTAAGCGTTTGAAAATTCAGCAAGAAAAATCATCGAAAGAACAAATATGTATCAATATATTTGGTATATGTGGAAACGCCTAAAAATAATACAATCAAACAAAAAACTAACTGACACTAACTGGAACCTGACACTAACACTGGTCTTGTGCAGTTAAAAATAAAAGGCAGTTGAAAATAAAATAATAGATTGCATCTAAAACTGGAAGAGATAACTTCCAGCTTTGCCCCCAAAAAGTTAAAAAGATTTTGCTATTTGGTCCAGAACTGTATGTGAAATCTTAGAGGAAAAAGATACTATTGTATATATCCATACTGCCTCATTTTGCACTCAAAATTTTACAATCATTTCTACTTCAGAGGCAGCCACAATGTGATTATTGTGACAGGTAATCTGCTATGTGAAACAATGTTTTAATTAGCCTGTCAACAATGATGGCTATTCCTTCAAAAAACTATCTTGTTTTGGCTTTCCTTAAACGAAAAAGGAAACTTGGCTGAATCAGTATAATTCTGGGCAGTGGATTATTCCTCCCTCCCACTGTAAAGTTATTACTAAAGGGTAGTGAGGGGAGGACGATTAAACAAATAAACAGTATATGTTACAAAAGACCTCCATGAAAATATCTTCTCTCTTTTTATATATTCCTTTTTGGTCCGCTTCCTCCACATCCTCTCCAGAAAAGCAAATCCATCTTCAAAGGATTTTAAAGGCAATTAGTTGTTATACCCAATGGCAAATGCAACCATATTTCCAAGTGGATAGTAATGAAGTATACTTACCTCAACTGCTTAGTGCAGAAGAGAAACCACAGCATGTGCTCTTGGCAGAAAGCAGAATGCCCAACTTCTAGCCACCCACAAACATTACCCTGCTCGCTTCCAAGAGCCTAACAACTACTTTTCTAAATATGAATGTGGTTGCAATTTGTGCTGGGTTTTTTGTGGACTTGTCTTTCTAATTACTCTAGGTGTCAAAAACTTTCTCACAAATAATTTGTCCTTATTTCCCATTTAATTTAATAATATTCAGTTCTGGACTAATTTGTCTTCATGAATAGCTCTGCAGCTTTCTTCCTTTACTTACCTGGAAACAACTCATTGTCGTTTTTGATAATTTCCTTTTCCTACAGCAATGAAGATATAGTTCATTTTGTCATGTTTAGTAACCCCCCCTTTTTTCCTCTTAGTAAAAACAGCAACATGACAGAATCATCCTCATGATTTTCTCAACTTCTCAACTTTTTCTCCCACCACCAAGTTAAGTTCTAAGTGCCATTTTGAAAAAGTAAGATATCAAATATAAGGGAGAGGGGAGACTAAACCTAGGCATAAACTAATGATACAATACTCAAATTTAATATTTATTCATTAAGTTGTGGTTCACTTCTATATATCTTTAGAAAACAGTGGGAATAACTTTTAAAATGTTGTAAATGACATGCATTTTGACTAGATGATTTTATGAAATATTCCTATAATGTATAGGCTTCTCCACCCTGAACATTTAAGAGTCAGTAATGATTTTCAAAAAATAAATGCAACTTTAAAAATCACCTTACTATAAGGCAGCTACTTGTTTTCCAATTTCCAAGTAGAACAGTTAAAACTCCGTTGCATCATCCAATAGCAGAATGTTAGGATTTGTGTCTCACTAAATCCAGTAGAGCTAATTTATAAGCAGAGATGGACTGCAGATCTTCAGAAATCCTTATTTATTTATTACTAGGATTTTTATGCTGCTCTAATCTCATGGCCTGTGAGCAGCTTACATTCCCCCTCCACATAAGAAGATTAAAACAAATCAATATTATATCCAATATTGTACTATGATTAGAACAGCCTTACAAGCAGATGAACTGCACCAATATAGGAACCAGAAAAGGAGGATCTTGCAACTTATTACAAATCTTTCTTGAATGTTCTCTAGAATAAATAGTTTTATAGTTTTCTGGAAAATCAACAGGGTGGATGCCAGCCTGATCTTGGCTTTTGATTTTCATTAATATTTTGAGAGAATTTTCATACAAAAATGAATTACCTTTCCCTTTCTCACTACCCTAGGCATGATGCCAAATGTATCTTTCCTTAGCAAATATCTTGTAATTAAAAAGAACTTAAGCTAAGCACTGGTGGATGTTTGCACTCTGGCTCCCTGTGTAGGGAGGAGGTTTTATCTTTCCATTTCCCATTCAGCAATTTAAAAAAATATCACTTCCCAGAAGTTACTATTAATCTCACAAGAAAAACTTTCCTTCTTTTATATTATGGTGCTAATAAAAATCACTTTATCTACTCACACCTCTTTTAAAAACTGATGTGACAGATAAAAAGGGCATATTTAGGGAAACATTTTGTTTGTTTGTTTAGGGTCTGAATAATTAAAAAAGCTTACATAAGATTCAATAACCATTTTATCTTAAAAGTGTTATTAAGATCTTTTGGGAATTTTGTACACAGAAATCTACACAGCTAGTTTATTTTGTCAATAGGCATTTATGAATACAGTTAATGCAAGTTTCCTTACTTGTTCTGGATTATATTTTGACAGAATACCATCCCCATGAAACTCTTCCAAAACATCTCTCAATTTCTTGGTAGAATCTAGAAAGTGAAAGACAGCCAGTAAGATTAAGAGCAGCCTACTTCCAAACAAGTTCTTCATAACCGGGTAAGGAATGATTGTACAGAATAATAGCAACCCCTTGAATAGTAAAAACTATACATATATCCTTAATAAGAATATCTATTCTGCTTTCTTTTAAATGGCTTAAATTGCATTAATAAATGTGAGAGCTACTTTCCTAATCTCAGAGCTATCTTGTAAGTAATACATACATCACATTGCAAATACAAATGTTGGACCATGTTATTGTGTGCAGGATAAAAAACCTGCCTTCTTTATGCAATTTGTATGCTAGTCTTACAGCCACTAAAATCTAGTAGTTAGAACCATTATAATTTTTTGCAGAAAGCATTTCCAATTTTTGCAGGGGAAGGGAACCTTCATACAAGCCACATAATGATTCCCATCGGTATTATTAGCTTGATAAAGCATTAGAATAAAAGTAAAGAAAGACAAGTTCTAGCCATTGAATTCTGACTGGAGGATCTCAGACTAATATATTTCAGCCTGCTGATAGAATTGCTGTAAAGATAGAATAGTGATTGAAAGCACCATTTTTCCTTCCTCTGTCTGACATAAAATTCTGTTAAGAAGCTCCATCTCTGCATGGGGTATTTAGAATGATTGAAAGTATCATAAAGGCAGAAAAGCAGAGGGGACTACGTAGTATTAAATACATAACATGAGGAGACAGCACCTCTGCTGAGTGAGTGATCCTCAGGATGCACTATGTCAGATCATGTTTTTCATATCTACAGGAGAAGATGTAGAGAAGAAGATTCTGGCCTAAATCCAATATATTATGCAGATTGAGGCAAAACTGCAAATGGGGCTTTTCATCAATCCCAGTCATTTATTTTATTTATTTATTAAATTTGTTTGCCACCTATCTTGCTGCAAGAGTGTGCTATTTAAGCTAACCAAGTCAGTACATGAGGTGGAAAAATTGGTTTGTAAGCTGCCCAGAGTTTGACTTTATGATGGTGGCTATGCACATATTTTAAATAAACAAACAACAAGAAGAACCTCAGTTTGTTGCCCTTTCACAAGTTTGTTGCCTGAGAAACTACTTTACCTCATGATTCAGCTCCCCTTGGCTGCTGATACCCTGAAGTCAACAATGCCTTGGAGTTAGCATTAATGGCATCTTAGGTCATTTAATTTATTATATAAGGAGAAAATGATCAAAAGACCTAGAATAGCTATTTATATGTATTTCAGAAATTATAACCAGTTCCAAAGGACTTTGGGTAATATGCAGTAAAAAGAAAAACAAGCAAGATAGGCATATAATTCCTAGCAGAAGCCAAGATAGATGTCCTCAATCAATCAATCAGTTGGACTCAAAGACTTGCTGAAATAAGAGAAGTTTAATTAATTTTTGGAACATAGGCAAAATAGGAGCCATATATATCTAACAGCAAAGAGTATTCCAGAATGTGGGGCAACCATAGAGAAAAGCAGTTGTCTTATCCATGCCCCATGTACTTTGCAATGGAGGGAAGACTTTCAATGGCCTTCTCTAAATGACTGGATTGGTCTATTTTAAAATACATTCATCTTTTTTCAGGAAAGAATACTTGGTTATTTAAGAAAGATGGCTTTCCATTCTTTGTACTGAAGATGTAAACAGATCTGAAGCAGGGGTGGGTTCCAACTTACCTCGCTGCCAGTTCGCTCCCTCCCGCACCTCGTGGGTATTCCTCGTGGGCGCGCCTCATGGGTGCGTATCGTGGGCGCGCATCGTGGGCGCGCATCGTGGGTGTGCATTGTGGGCATGCATTGTGGGTGCATTGTGGGTGCACATTGTGGGCACGCATCATGGACGCGCGCGCGCATGCGCAGTAACAAAAAATCCAAAAAAAAAATTTAAAAAAAATTAAAAACAAGCCAAAAACAAGATGGCGACCGCATGCACAGTGCCAGAACTCGGCTTCTGTGCATGCTCAGAAGGGGGGGAAAATTTAAAAAAAATTCAATAAATAAATAAATAAAAAGATGGCGGCACCCACGGACCGGCACCGACCGAACTGGATTGGTGACATCATTGTGACATCACCAGCGGGTCGCTACCAGTTTGGGAGAACCAGTCTGAACCGGGAGGAACCCACCGCTGGTCTGAAGCATCTTAATATATATGATTTGGATCTATGAGCTCATTTTATGAATTTTTATAAATTTTATAAATTTTATTTTATGGCTCATTTTAGCTCAGTATATATATTTTTATTAATATAGAATTTGAACATTTATGAACAATCTTGGATATATTAGACTTTAGGTGTTGCAAATATACTTCTGGGGAAAAAGAGAACCCTAAAGAAATATGTTCACTTTCAACCCTGACCTGGCTCTTCACTGATGCAATGAAAGGACTAATATATTTCTGTCTTATCAATATTTAATCAGTGGCTTTATAATGCTTCATAAAAAAGAGAAAAACGAAGAAGATATTTTTCTTTTTTTCCTCAGATATATATCAACGTATCTTTTCCCATTTAATGTGCTTTTTACTTATAGAAAATAAAACAATAAAAAATTAAAAATATAATTTGAAAATGGCAGAGTTATAGAAAAATTGCACGACATGTTATTCTGGAATCTATTTCCTTACTTCTACTGCTATTGCTATTGAAAAATGAATCTCAGAGCAGATGTAAAAGAGGCAGAATGGAGGCAACTTTGTTTTTTGGTGGCAAAAAAGACAAAGTGTTTAAGTATCACATCTCTTCCACGTGGTTGGGCTAAGATATTAATGATTATATTCTACTCCTTTCAATTTTTTAATATTTAATGTCAAGCCAACTTTCTATCTGCAAGGATTATAGCCTGTTTCTGTAGTATGACAATAAATTGGACTTCTTACATGGGCTAATTCACAAGGACAAGGTTTGTTTACTTTAGGCTTAGCATGATGTATGAACCAACCCATTATAACATTATGAGTAAACCATGCCACTTTAAGTTGTACAGCAAGCAGAGTCTTAAAGTGGCATGGTTTACTCATAGTATTATAATGTGTGGGTTTGTACCTTGGTTTATGTCACAGAATTAATATAGCACGGTATGATAGTATTTCTTTTTAACTCTACCATTAGCAATATTTAAGGAGAATTCTTCCATAAAATGTCTTAATGGAAGCCATTGTTCTCTGCTTCTTAATCCTCCTTAGTGAGCTTTCAGAACTCCAGGAATTGAAATATCCCAGCAGTCTCACAGTTCAACTGCTCTGGATTAAGAAATTGGTCCCAAAGGATAAAATAGACTGAAAAACCACAGGGAAATGATTAAAAGAAAGAGACTGCTTTGAGATGTCTACAGAGGCTTCTATATATAAACTATAGGGATTGCTCAAGATCCCATCTCTTCAGGGATAATGAATTTTGTGATGTTTAGGCTAGAGTCTCTGAAAGATTAAATTCATGGTGATAAGTCAGTGGGAACATTCTTTTCTGTATATTCTCAGCACTTAAACTTCACACAAATCTTCCCAAATGGGAATGTAGGATTCAGTTTTAGCTATATTGGCTGGAGGTCATGTAGTTGAAGTCCAATGAATCTGCAGAGCACAGTTGGGGAAGGTTATCTTATGTAGTTCCATGTAAAATATGTCTTTGAATGTGTGTGTGTGTGTGTGTGTGTGTGTGTGTGTGTATGTATGTATGTATGTATGTATGTAATGCTGTTACTTGTATGGATATACAGAAGAGTTGTCTTGGTGAGTTCCATAAACTTTAGACATGTAAATATTTTTAACTCTTCTTCTCTTCTTCTCCACTGCCAATCTTTATGATAATCTTTTCTTAATCTGTTCTCTGAATGATATTTCTTCTTCCACTTACATTGCTGACACTTTGTCCTTAGACACTAGCCAAGTGCATTGCTTTTCTTCCCTTAGATCGGGGCTGTCAAACTCGTGGCCCAGGGCTAGATGCGTCACGTGCTGGCCAAGCCCAGTTTAGCAAAGGGGGAAAGGGGGGAAAAAGTCCCAATACGTCACGCGATGCTGCTGTGATGACACGAGTTTGACACCCCTGCCTTAGGTCAACAACAGCAGCCCAAATTCATGCTTTTACTAAGGAAAGATCCAGAATTTAATAAGACTTTCTTACACAGCCAGTGATATCACCATCCATAATTGAATAAGGAAGTAATGAGTGATAAGTTACATTAGCTTCTCCAGGCTGCCTTGATTCTGAATAAACCTAGCTAATCAAGGTCTCCCTTCCTCTCTCCTCTTTCTCCTCTCTCCTGTCTCCCCCTCTCCCCTTTCCTCTCCTCTCCTTCTTTGTGAAGTCCCTGCTCTACTAGAGAAGATATGGCTACTTCCTAGACACTCTTGTCCCATGTAGTGAGAGCTGAAGTTTACTTCCCCAGTTTTATAGACTTGTTTAGAGTTATATACTGTAGTTTTGCAGGGGCATCTAAACCACTAAATTCAACCACTTGCTTAGTGCAGGAACCCACATTAAAGCCATTGTGATAGTTGGCTTAAATATATCCTGTGAAGACGAGCCCATCATAGTATTATAATGGGTGGTTTTGTACCTTGGATTCTGTCACCTTTCTGAATAATGAGTTCTGCTGACAAATTGAAAACTTGCTTTTATTATTCAGATTTTTGAAACAATAATTTAATTATTCTGAGTCCTGCATTCTGAGATGATGACATGCTAGGTCTCTATGTTGTTCTGTTGACAGCCTTTCAGGTATATAAAGACTACTTCCTCTCAATCTTTTCTTCTCCAGGCTAAAGATTCTCTGTTCCTTCAGTCTGTCACTGTAGAAGATTTGGTTTCTAAGTTTCCTGTTCACCCTTGTTGCCCTTCTCTGGATCATTTTTTATTTTTGTAGATTTCCCTAGAATTTTTCTTCTTAGCATGATGCGCAGAAATGAATACATCCTCAAAATAAGATTTGACCTAAGCAGAACAAAATGGAACAATTACTTCCTGTAATTCCCTAGATGCTATATTCTTCCATACCTAAATTTTACAAATTGCATTTCCTTTTTAACAGCCAGATTACTTTGCTTACTCAATTTGTGATCAACTGTTATTCCGTGACACTTTTTAAAGTACTTCTGTCAAGCCAAGTATCCTCTATTTATGTTTGTGAATCTGAGTTTGGTTTCCTAAGTAAATAGCTTTGCATTCTCACTGTTAAATTTTGTTCTATTATTTTCAGGACATTTTTCTAACCTATCAATATTATGTTTAATTTTATTTCATCTCTTCTAAGAGATTAGCTGTATCATCAGTTTTGCTTCATCTGCAAATCTGATAACCATATCCTCCATCTCCTGATCCAAGTCATTAATAAAAAAAGTCGAGTTTACAGTCTGAGATTTCTCAAAAATAACACTTAAAGAACTGGCCAGACCATCATCAGTAAGCTCCTTCATATTCTGGTATGCAATCTGGACCTCAAAATTAGATTCATTTAGAACAGAGATTGTTCCCAACAAACTCAAGCTTCAATCCTGTTTCTTCACCCTGTTTTTCACAATTCCTTGATGAAATGCATACTTTGTTATTAGAGGAGACAAAACTAACAGGATCTGAGTAGTTTTGCCTCACCTGCTAGCATTTTGCCATCATCACTGAGCAACTGATATACATAACCTACAAGACTAATTGATATTATTCAGTCATGAGTTGTATTGTAGCCAAATACTGCTTTACTATACCCTTCCTAATTATGAAAGCAATATCATTTGTTCTTTGTTTTTCATGTCCTTAGTAAACCGTATGATCTTCTGCCTGTCCAATTCCAGTGTATCTCAATTTGCTGTTGCCTAAGAAGTCAATGTGTCATCAAGTCATTTCATCTTTCCTTGTGTTGATTTTTCCATTTTCACGCTTCATACATTCCATGTAACTGTCAGGATTCCAAGTAACACCCCCAACGAAAGAAGACTCTGAGGCTAGGCATTCCTCAAAGTTCCATTTTATTAGAGATGTCATATTGGCACATCTGGGAAAACCCGAATCTGAAAGCTGCCAGGTTTTCCCCACCCAAAAGAAAGTCCAAGTCCCTTCCCCTGCACCCACATGTCCATCACATGGTCCAATCAATGCACTGTCCCAACTGGAGATGCCTCCCAGCCACACCCTTCCAGGTGCAGGGCAGAGTGACCTTGACTCTCAGAGAAAGGGATGTTATTATGACTATATATCTTTCCAGCTCCATACAATCCCCTCCTCCCAGTTTCCCACATCACTAAATGTGGCAGGCCTGAAGATCCAATGTCCAAGATGGCTTCCAGGCCTGACAAAGCTTCCAGCTTTGCATTTTGCATTTTTAATTTTTTTTCTAAATTTCTAAATCGTTTTTTCTTTTTCTGCATGACAACATTAGCAACTTAAAGTCTTGAAGGCATTAGGCTAGCCATATCATAAACTACATTAGTACTTCAAAACATCCTCAGCTACATCTCAGTAGCTTGTTGAGCACTATTTAACCAGCACCACATTGTCAACCATTTAATATTTTTTATCTATGTGGGTTTCTTTGGAGAGATTTACCATTGTCTTCTGTGCAGTATGAAATGATGCCTTGGTCTTTGTTACTAAGATGTTCTTTTATCCCTGGCATCTTCTTTATTACAATTAAACAAGGGTAACTGTTCCTCTTGTGCCTTTCTCTGGCTTCAGCAAGGCAAATCAGAAATTCCCTGGCAGGATGGTGCTTGGCAGAATTCATCTCCCAAAGGATGATGAGTTAAAGTTTCCATCACTACTGTTTCATATTCTTTTGAAAATTCTGCAATTTTCCACCCATACCTTCCCTGTGTCTATGTGAACTTTAGTAGACACCAAACACAGTATTATTTTTATTCATTCCTTCACATATGGTTTCTACAATCAAATTCATTCCCTTGGATTTCTGAATAGGAAACCCCTCCTCTCTTTCTTTTGCTTCTGCCTGTTTTGAACAAATTATATGCTTAGATTATTATATCCCAGTCATGAGAACCGTCCTACTATGTGTCTGTTATTCCTATGAATTAATTTCTGGTTTATTCTGATATATTTATTTAACCAATTTGTAAAGCCACCCATCTCAGCAAGGGACTCTGGGTAGTAAACCAACAGAATAAAAGCAATTAATGGATACAAAAAATAGATACAAAAATTAAAATCCATTGCAGACAACAAAACCAGCATAGTCAACAGCACAAACATAGCCAGGAGATGGGTGCTTTCACATTATTTGGGGGCCCAAGCCTGAGCACAGAACTAGGTCTTTAGAGCCTCATAAAAAGCCAGCAGGGTTGGGACCATCCAAATCTCCTGCGTGAGAATACTAAGAGTTGAAGCTCACCTTGTTTATTTCCCAGTCTGAGGATTAATTTGTAGACAATGAAGGCCAATAATAGCAATAGCAATAGCAATAGCAATAGCAATAGCAATAGCAATAGCAATAGCAATAGCAATAGCAATAGCAATAGCAGTTAGACTTATATACCGCTTCATAGTGCTTTACAGCCCTCTCTAAGCAGTTTACAGAGTTAGCATATTGCCCCCAACAATCTGGGTCCTCATTTTACCCACCTCAGAAGGATGGAAGGCTGAGTCAACCATGAGCCGGTGAGATTTGAACCGCTGAACTGCAGCTAGCAGTCAGCTGAAGTAGCCTGCAGTGCTGCACTCTAACCACTGCGCCACCTTGGCTCTTAACTTTATAAGCCAGTGGTCTGATTTCCCCCCTCCCCACTGAATAGTTAACAAGTCCTGTTACAAGACTTGTCCCTTCTATGGTGCACAAGTCTTTATCTGAACAACTTGGTTCAGGCTTGGAGGGAGAAATTTGTTAGGAACTTCCCAGGAAACTCTCTTGCTGCCACCTCACCCCAAACAGTTTACTTCCTGGTATTTGGCTGTTTTATATCCTGCCAACAATACAGTAGACCAGGGGTCCCCAAACTTGGCAACTTTAAGACTTGTGGACTTCAACTCTGGCTATGCTGGCTGGAGAATTCTGGGAGTTGAAGTCCACAAGTCTTAAAGTTGCCAAGTTTGAAGACCTCTGCAGTAGACTAATGAGCATTCTTCTGCTTGAAGGACATTCTCTTGCACTTAATGGTTTATTCAGAACATGTCCTCACAGAAAACACAGCTTTTCTATTCACTTTCCTCTCTTGTCTTTTCCTCTTGTTAAACTCCCTAAAAAAATTGTATGTGCTGCTTAGATGTACTGTGTGTTCCATGCATACAGTGTTGATAGTTCTCAGTTGCCATGGTATGAACTGTAGCACCTTGTAAAAGCAAAACTGAACAAGATTGTACCTCATCTATTATGTGATGGAGGTCAATCAGTTGAAATGTTATTGCTAACATAAATAATCATCAAGAGAATGATGGGCATTTGGCTGAGGTAAGTACTTACATTCAGAATATTGCTGCAGCTGAGCAAACTCTGCTGGACTAAGCATGATCCACACTCCATCACTCATCTTTTACGTTGAGTTGTGAGGAGGCTGTGTCACCTCTAATCAAAGTCCATGGAAAAGATGCACATCTACATCTAGGAATTCTTCTGGGTCATCGCTCCAGTTTAGATTTGCAGGTGGTTATACTTTCTGTACTACTATTGTTAAGAATAGATGTATATTACAGAACTCAAATCACATTCATCAGGAATACTCATGTGCCCAGTTCCTTTACAGCTACTTTACTTAGGACTGCCATCAGAAAAGTACTTCATGAAAAATTCCAGTGTATCCAAACCTAGAATTAAAAGAAAAGTGAGTTATAACATTATATGCACTTTTTCAAGATGCTTCTGAAGCTTTGCAAGAAAATGAAGATAGAACATACTCAATATTTTAATTAGACATTTTAAAAATTTAAAAGCATCTACAATGAAAGAGGCTAATTCCAACATGATATATGGCTAGAACAAGAGAATCTGGTACAAATTCTTGCTTATTGATGATGTTCTCTGGTCTGCCTTTAGGTGGTTATCATATCTTACCCCCTAGGTTGTGAAGAAAAAGATGAGAAGACTGGAAAAAATAGATAGGCAACCCTAAGCACCATAACAAAAATATGGGAGAGTTCTATGATAAATAAAAAAGTTCAGTCAGATTAGATATTGTGGATGATATAAAGATATCTTAAATAAATGGGAGAGACTGTCTGAACCATGAACTCAGTTGAACTATTCAAGGACTTCAATGCAGGCACTGAATCAAAAAAGGAGATTAGAGTTTACAAAATGCATTTACAATTCTGAAATAAACACAGTTCTGTACAGGGAGGCATCTCATTTCTGCACAACATGAATGTTCATTAATCTGAGGAATACTATTTGGCATTATGCCCTACAAGTCATGTAGCACCTTGTAGAAATGACTGCTATGTACATGAATATGTTGTTAAATATTTAAATCACAATTCTCTCTTGACTTAAATCTTTCTGTACCTTCCTAGAATTTTCTGTCTCAAATTTTTACATAACTTCAGTAAATCAGAGGGTTTTCCTAAAATATGATTGTAGAATATAGCATACAGTAGTATTTCCAAATGAATGTTTTTTATGACTAAGCACAGTTATTGCTAATTTTCTTTATATGATGTCTCCCATATCTACATCATCCAATGCTCACTTTAGGGGTGTTGGAAGTTATACATAGAAAAATGGGGAAAACCACAATTTTGTTATTCCAAAAATATTTTTTCCAGCATTTTTTCTTTCCTCCTGTTTAGAAACAGAATATTACTTCTGTCCAGAACTGGAGCAAATTACTCCCATAGCAAAACTACTCCTGAGCAACAAGGAATAGTTGCTTTATTTTTTTATTAAATACAGAAAATTATTACTCATTTATATGGACTTCTCCAAATTGAAACTGTCCAGATATACTATTAAATGAGTTTCATAGTGTCCCAGAAGACTGACCATGGCTCTACTTACTTGAATTATGGGAATTATAATCCAATCTCTGGAGGATACTGAACTGAGAAAAGTCTATTCTGTCTTTCTCCCTCCCTCTATACAGTAAAAGTAAAGGCATATTATTAATTAACACTCTGCCTTTGCTGAATATAGCTGAATATAGCTTGACTCAGTTAACCCTGTTGCATGAGCAGGTCAATCAATATAAAAACATGGCTAGTGTGATATTTGGAGGCAAGGACATGATTTCTCCAGAGAAAAAAGTTACTCAGAAGATTTTTGAAAACTTCTTAAATATAGATAGTGCAGTATAAGATGGTTTAGTGGTGTGTTTTGTTTTTCTTTGTTTTTTGTTCTTGGACTATTCTAGCTAAAGTGGACAATTACAGCAAACAGAATTACCGTCTCCCTGCCTGCTTTGTATTTAATAATGCTAATGCTTACCATTTGACTCATAGAGACAGCTGAGACAGCTGTTCCTGCAGGTAATTAAATCACACCCTCAGTCAGCAGCAATCTCCAATGATCCAGTCAACCAAGAAGCAGAAATTTTTAATGTCCCTTGAGCTGCTGCAAAAAAGGCTGTGAGGCTGCCACTTCCTTTAGTTATTCATCTACATTTCATTTTCACCTGAGTAAAGAACTAAAAACCCATCATAATGATGTTGACAACAATACCACTATGCACAGAATTGGGTGGGACCCCACCTAATGCCAGCCCCTTTATACCCTGGGTACCTATACAGGAAAGCAAAAATTAAAGAGGACACAGAGATGATGTTCATAGAAGTTCTCCTGCTAATTTTGCTTCATTTTAAAGTCAAGAAGAAATAGTTAAACCTTTCCCCGGTAAACAATTTGAGGTAGAAAATTACATTTAATTGAGTGGATCGTGCACACACACTTAGATTCTCTTGATCTAAGATAGTATCAGCAGTGTCATTAAATTCTATTTGGAAATATAGAAGAGGAAGTCATTCATATAAAACCCTCGGGGTGATGTAGGGTCTTTGGGCCTTCTTACAATTTTGAAATTAAAGTCATTTCAACTGATCCAATCCACTCTCTACTAGACAAATGCAATACATTATTACAAAATAAACTATGGAGTTGAAGGCATGTATGAGCATCCATCCATTTAATGTCAGGTTAACTCATTTGATATGAAAAAGCAATTTGCATAGATCCAAGCAAGGTAAAGGAAGCTTCATGCAGAGAAGGAATTTCCCTTAGTTTGAATTGTAATGGTCTCATCTGCAGAACGTGAAGTTAAACAGCAAACCAGACTATCAGCCTGCAGAGCTAGCAGGCAATCAGGAAGCTCCGAGAGACAATAAACCTGAGCAGGTGAAACCCAGTTCAGATAATGAGGCACCATGCTGGCAGGGCACCTAAATCGGAACCCACTGGCAACTACAAAGGGCTGAGTAGAGGCAATTAGCATATTCCCTAGGAGGAGAGGGCTGCAAAATCCTGGATCAAACCACAACAGCAGCTGGGTCTATATAAAAGCAGCCTCCAGGCTCTTGGTCTCCAACTGCAGACTCCTATGCCTACTACTCTTGTTTGTTGTTTTCCATTCACAACCTAGGTTTGATATTCAGACTGGCTTCTAGAATTTTCTGGTCTTCAAACTCTACACCAGGGGTGTCAAACTTGACAGAGGTGTCACATGACGTATTAGGACTTTTTTCCCCTTTGGTAAACTGGGCGTGGGCAGTACGTGACGCATCTGGCCCGCGGGCCAAGAGTTTGACAGCCCTGCTCTACACTGTTACACACAACTTTTCTGTCTATCCTTTTTGCTTGCTAGCAGATTATGACTCAATCTTTCTAATACTTTTGAACCTTCTATGTCTTAAGTGCTTCTCTAATTACTCACCTGATTCCTGACTATTAAGACATGCCAATAAAGCATTTCAAATTTGCATTAGTCTGGCTTTTTGATTTGTAGCGACTAACATATGACAGTAATCGGGCATAATTGCTGCACGGACTGAGAACATTTACTGTTTTTCCAACTTAAACAAAAATTGTTTAAAAGCTCTTAGTGAATCTGTCCTCTTCTCCATTCAATTACATTCTCTCTCTCTAATATTTAGGAGACCAGGATAAACCACTATTCTGTAAGAGACAAATTAATTTTAGGTGGCTAGTCATTATGAGATGCAAGATTGAATTAGAAGGCAGCATTAGCAGAACTATATTAAAAACTAATGATCTTTGTCCTACTCAGATATGAACTCTTATGTCTAATAGCTGCCCTCCTACCATTATTCTTCAGCAACTGGATCTCTGAGTCAAAGGAATTATGCTCCCTGTGATTATACCTTTGCATTTTTTGCATTATGCACTAGAGTAAAGATGTTTTTATCGCCTACTCAGATAAAGTTTCTAAAGGCAGAGGAGGATGAATAATTCTGTTATGCAGCAATACATACTTGGAAAATTGGAAAATGCATTGCCACAAAGTACAGACAATAAATTATCGGTGGTGGCTTTAAGTTGCAGAATAGCATGTAAAGAACTGGTGGATTCCCATAGTGCCAGTGTACTGCTCCAAACCCCAACCTAAATCCCAGGACTGTAATGTGGAAAAAGGGTACTTACATTTTTTCTAGCACTAACAGCAATTGCAAGAGAGGTTCAAATATTTCTTTAACTGCCTCCTGCCACCACTTTAGCCTAATTCAAATGCTCTTATCATTGTCTAAAATTTCATCTGCACAAATTGTTGTTGAAAATGGATAATATAAGCAGGTGTCTCAAGAGTTTAGGGACTATTGTGGACAATTTTCTGGAAGAAAGATATGAGATTTTACTCTTTCAGTAAGTGTGACTCTTCTTTCAGCAAATTTGATTCAATATTATAGACTTAAGAAAATATGTTAATTTTTGAATTGGTAGAATGAGGTTCTTTCAGAAAAATCTATAAGACACTTTTAGAGACATTTTCATTCACAATTTTTTAAAAAAACATTCTAATCTGAATGTGCCCAGCACCCCTGTACAATGGGAAATACAGAATGATTTGATTCCCAATTCTATAAGAACCTAAGAACAGCAATGTATAGACTCCCTTTTTAGATATTGTATGGAATTTGACAGGCACAGTGGGATGTACAATACTGAATATAATCTACTATAACGATCCTAACACTACTCTCTACATATTTAGTACACACATGGAGATAATCATTTGTATAGATTTTGTTTTATAACTAAGTCCTGAATTATAGCAAAAGTGTGGATACAATTGAGTAAGTTGCATCCTCTCATCCACGCTCATTAGACAAAGAATTAGTTCCTGCTTTCAAAGTTGTGACTGATGGCCAGGGCTTCAACACTCCTGACCAGATCCTACATAACTTTTTCTTTAAACATATCCTATTTGTGGAAAAAGCCCCATCATGTCAGACTTGTTCTCAGTGTCTGCTCATCAGTTTAGAGGACATGCTTGGTGGAAAACAAAGAAAACAATACAAAGGTGTTAAGTTTCAAGCCTGAAGATTGTACATCTAAGGATTTTCAGTACTTCGTCCTTTAGGGTGGACATTGGGAAAGAGTAGCAATGACCTGGATACTTAATGCACTAGCTTGACATTGTCTCAGTGGGATGAATAGTTTGAATTGTTCCCCAATATATCTGAAGGTCACCAAATTGCAGAAGGTTGTTAGAAGGCATCCTCAAGACCACTGAAGCAAGTTTCTAGCACCTTGTGATCTGTCCATGGTCCTGCAAAGTTGAACTCTGGACCTGTACAGGTTGTTTGATATCACAATGAATTGTTTGTCTCATTGATTCTGATATTTGCTATTGTTACAAAGTACTGGTATGATCACCTGCACACCAGTCATCTGTGGACGTTTTAGTTGCAGAATAGTGCATTGTCTCTAGGATTTCTTGCACATCCTAGAGGAGGATCCATAGAATAATAACTATTTGAGATTTGTTTTCTCGAAGGTGGCTGTTAATAAAAATGCCATCAGATGGATTCATACCTTAGCAAATATCTTGAGTAAAATAAAATTAAAAACCATCTAGTTTAAGACAAAACTGGAATATGACAGTATGAATCAGTTTTAAATTATGGGCACTTCTAGCAGGTTGATACTGACAATTGCAGCCAAAGCACTTGGATAAGAGCCAGTTTGGACTAGTGGCTAAGGTACCAAACTAGAAAGCAGGAGACCTTGAGTTCAAGCTCTGTCTTAACCATGAAAGCCAGCTGGGTGACTTTGGGCCAGTTATTCTCTCTCAGCCCATCTTATCTCATAGAGTTGTTGTTATAGGGACAATAGGAGGAGGAAGGTGTGTTGGATATGTTCACTGCCTTGAGTTATATGTAAAAATACTAAAGATGGGATATGAATAATTTTTAATTATTTAATAAGAGCCGAGGTGGCGCAGTGGTTAGAGTGCAGCACTGCAGGCTACTTCAGCTGACTGCTAGCTGCAGTTCGGCGGTTCAAATCTCACCGGCTCAAGGTTGACTCAGCCTTCCATCCTTCCGAGGTGGGTAAAATGAGGACCCAGATTGTTGGGGGCAATATGCTGACTCTGTAAACCGCTTAGAGAGGGCTGTAAAGCACTATGAAGCGGTATATAAGTCTAAGTGCTATTGCTATTGCTATTTTTTAAAAAGAAGCTATAAGAGCTAGGGTTCAGATTTTGCTTTAGCCTGCACTTAATAGCTGATTAAATCTTAATCAGATCAACCTCAGCTAGACTCAACTCCTCATCTGTGTTAGAAAAGGATAATAAAACTGACCTTTCTTACAATCCCTCTTGAAAGGTATTATTAAATATAATGAATCTGAGGTGATGCTTTGGACACTCCACAGGTACTATATAAAATGGCATTATTAACCTGGCATTTTGCTGCCTAGGCCAGAGTTTCCTTCTAACTGCAACTCTTAGAAAGGACATTAATGACACTACAACTACTCTTCAGGATATAATTAAGTACCCACGGCATTTTAGATGCTGAATTGAACACAAGAAATCCTAGTCAGAAGGTTTAATGAGTCTGTATAAAGCAAGTAAGGTAGAGGTGATAGAAGACAGGCCCAGCAGATAATGAGCAGTTGGGAAAACCCAGCTTCTCTCAGAAGAGCTAAATTAAAAACAAGAATGAGAAAGCTTTTACTAGTGAGCTCTGTGAAAGAAATTTAAAATGATTGGTGGAAGGATCTAGATTTTAACAAGCACTTCAAATAGGTCATTTCTCTTCATTATAAGATTAATATTTAATTCCTAATTTAAATACTGACTAAGAACTATGACTAGATACACCCAAAGCGGGTGAGGTGAAATAGATGTCATGCAAAACCCATAGGTGGGGGGCAGGACAGACTGTAACACTCCTACCTCATTGCTCTGAGAGCTTAAGAGAAGGTGGTATATACACTATTCTGATGGATTAAAAATAAAAGCAGATCAACAGATAAAATCCAGTTTTAGTTAATATTCTGATAGTGCTCTAGTTCCTGGCTAAGATGCTTTTAAAGTTAAGGTATTGATGCCAATTTCCCATTTCTAGGCTTTCATAACTGTTACGCTTTTACCATACTTGCAAAAACTAAATATAAAGGTGAAAAAATGCTTCCATTTCTTTGTACTAGTAGTAAGCTTTCTAGGAAAGCTATGTGTTCTAATCTTTCCTCCAAATTTTTCCGTTATTTACTCAATTTATATCGCTGCCTATTTCAGTGATTCTGGATAACTAACAAAATTTAAAACTTAAAAACCAATTACAAAGCAAGCCACCATTAATAACAACAGCAAAAAACCTCACAACAATAATAAATATTCATAGAATGGCAGCTGAGGGCAACAACAACAACAACAACACTACAAAAATATCTGTGTCACAAGCTCGCATACTCAAGAACCCAGTCATGTTTTTAAGACTTTCTGAAAAGCCAACAGAATAACTGGAGATGGATCCTGGAGGCCATGATGTTCTAGAGGGCCTGTAACAAAATAGGCCTCTTCCTAGGTCCTGCCAGAAGACATTCCTTGATAGAGAGGACCATAGCATGTCCCTTCTGTTGGGTCTTATAGGGCTGGTAGTAACCAATGGAGAAAGGAAATCCTACAAATAACAATGAAGGGCTTTATAGATGACCACCAGTGCCTTGAATTGTACCTGGAAGCACACTGGGAGCCAGTGCAGCTTGCAGAGCAGAGATGTGTCATAAGCCTACGGAGGTACACCCAAAACTACCTACACTGCTGTATTCTGGACCAGCTGAAGCTTCTGGATACTTTTCAAGAGAAGCCCCCTTTTGAAAATTGAGTTCATATTATATACTTAAAGCCCTAAACTCCTTCACAGGTATTCCACCCACTCACTGGCATAGATATGTGTATGGTACTTGGTTCAAAATTAAAACACAGCAAGTGGAAGCCTTCACCAAACACACCAACTCTATGGACAGTAACATTAACTCACACAGGAAGATGTTAAGAGAAATAGTCCGGCCTTCCTAGACTGTGCAGTGCACATTAAAGAAGACAGAACCCTCAATACTGAAGTATACAAAAAACCTACACACATAGATCAATATTTACATTTTGATTTTCATTGCCCACTGGAGCACAAACTGGGAATAATCAGAACCCTACACTACCAGGCTGAAGGTTTGCTATCAGCAAAGAGGGAAAAGAGAACTAAAACACATCAAGGAAGCCCTCAGAACGTGTAGCTATCCTAACTGGGTCTTCATCAAATCCACAGACAGATCCAGCAGGAGCTCCTTCATAACAGACAGAGAAGAGAACAATAAACAGAGCAACATTGTCATTCCATACATTGCAGGAATATCTGAAAAGCTCAGAAGGATTTTCAGCTAATTCAACATAGGGGGACACTTTAAACCCAAGGACAAAACACGCAGGCACAAACTGAGCAATGTGGTATATTCATTGCAGTGAGACATGTGCAGACCTGTACATCAATGAAACAAAATAACAACAAATGCATGGCACAACACAGGAGAAAAAACTTATCAGGAGAGGATTCAGCAGTCCAGCTGCAGCTGAAAGACAAAAGGTCACTCTTTTGAAAAGACCAAATTCACATTCTGGACAGAGAGGGCCACTAGTTTGAAAGAGGAGTCAAAGAAGCCATCCATGTTAAAATTGAACAGCCTTCCCTCAATAGAGGGGGAAGAGATATGACACCACCTATCTCCTGTTTACAACGCAATCCTTTCAGCAGCCCCAAGAAGGTAACACACCCTGCACTTTGATTCAGGTGACTCTGAGGATATAGATCACAGGTGTCAAACTCGTAGCGTCACATTGCCATCACGTGATGTTTCACAACATTTTTTCCCCCTTCGCAGAGCTGGGGTGGGCATGGCCTGTGCGTGACGCATCCGGCCCATGGGTCGCCAGTTTAACACCCCTGATATAGATCAACCCCAAGTGCTTCAACAATTCTTGAGTGTTAATGACCATATGACTGCAAAGAATATGAATCCTTCCATTCCAGTCAATTAGAACTGAAGAAGTTTCTTGGATGAGAAATTAAACATTTAAAGACAAACAAACACGAAAGTCCAGTTGCCTTTTGGAAAAAACATCTTTTCAAGATCTGGAGTTAACACCATTTACTTCTGATTTATTCCACCAAGTAAATGCCCTACCAGAGACCAGCAAGGAAAACATATACAATATAGGTGATTTGTTTTGGAGGATCTGAGTATGAAACACAGACCAATTCTACTTTACATATTCTAGGCTTAAAACAAGGTTTTAAGGATTCTGGTTGGTTTCTGGATTAAGGTATCCCCTGGCTAAGTTATCAGCTGGTGAAATTTTTCTGTCAGCAGGTCCTTTATTAGCTTACTTAGCAGCGGAATAAATAATCAAGAAAGCACTGTTTTATATTTCACACAGTGCTTTAAAGCATTTGCTGTAATGTACTCTGAAGTACTGTAACTGAAATTTTGTATCCCTGAGATCTTGTTTTAAAGGAACATCTCAAAAAGCTCTATTGCCTTAGTATGTATCAGTTTCCCACACTTAAGCCCCATACATAGATGGCAGAAATGCAATATATTCTTGACTTATTGTATATATTGATTCATCGGTTACATTTGTTTAGTAATATGGCTACACTTCATACTGGCTGTGTTCACACAATTAACCATGGCTTACTGAATAATCAGGGTAGGAAAAACACTAACCACAATTTACAAATCACCAAGTATTAATGAGGATGCACATCTTACCTCTGTTGAATGTGGCTCATCAACCTGAATCAGAGACTTATATAAGGCTTAGCAAGATTGAAGTACAACCATTTAGGTTTATCGAAACTGGGATATATAACCTAAAGCTAATCATGATTACTAATTTCAGTTCCTATCGCCCCAGATAATAGGATCTGCTGGCTGAAATTGCATGGTAAGATCAAGACACTAGTAAACCCAAAAAATTATGAGAGTCAGATGGTGGTGTTTACATATTAGTTAAGTGGACTTTTGGACTCAACATATCATATGATCCCAGCCAGGGTACTATATAAACCTAGTCACTGTAGTTTTGTTGAACAAATTCTGGATAAAACAATGCTGTGATTTGTGATTTGTTAATCCAGACTACATACAAAATCATAAACTTTAATTAATCATAATGACTGGATTCCATAACATACTAAAGTGAATAAACAATCCATAATATGGCTTAACATGATGACCCAATTTACACAACATATTTATAACTCCATGTTATTTTTGATTTAGCTATTCTAGATTGTGAACCACTTTTCTGATTCAATGAGTGATAGAAATAGAGTTTGCTTGTATGTTAACATTAGTTTACATAATGCTACAGCATAACATTAATAACATATTAATAAAATAACAATTAATTTGAAAGACTTCCTGAAAGATTTCCTCACTTCCCATTAAACCCAGCCTTGGCAAAAATTCACTCTTTTCTATTTTATTTTAACTGTGATTAATAAACGTGTTTGCCATCATATTCTATTGTGGCCTATAATTTGCATGTGTGTTCCAGACAATTTATTGGCCAAGCTACAAGGTGATTTTTTTTCATAGAGACCAGAAGCAGAAGTTCAGACTACTGGAAAGTATTTTCCTTTGATAAGCTCCATGTTTGTTGCCAGAATTCTTTTATAGACACTTATGATGTAACACAGAAGGCAGCTTTTCATAAGATGAGCAAACAGAAGGAAAGCCCCTGAGATTAGGCTATTTTGGACATGTTTTATTTCTGGTTTCAGTTTCTCAACCCAGTCATGATTTTGCAGGATGACAACATGGCAGGGATTTTTCATAATCAAGAGAAAGGGGGTGAGATGTTAGCAATGAAATATTATTTTTGACTGTTCCAGTTCATTCCAAATAACACTTTGTGGTGCCCCTGGCTGCAGAACATGAGATTAGTAAGGACTTCATAAAACTTTGTTTATGATCAGGTCAGTGGGCAGAAGATAAGTCTGAATCTAGTAGTTCTCAGGATATATCTGTAGTAAGTCATCAAAGATTTACAAGAAAAATAATATTATATTCTTCTTACAATATTCGATATGATGCTGCAGAAATGAAGATAGCTCAGGGTAAAAAGCAATGAATTTTTATATAGAAGCCTGCAAGATCCATTCTGTTTCAGTATTCAAATCCCTATGCGCAGGATTATTTAATTCTGCAGCTGTTTTTTCACAATACATTGAGCCACAAATTAACTAAACATATTTTAGTCTACAGCATAGGTATCCAACTTTGGCAACTTTAAAACTTGCTAGTGAATTCTGGAAGTTGAAGTTCACAAGTCTTAAAGTTGCCAAGGTTGAACACCTCTGCTCTATGTATTGCGAGTTTATGGCTCCCTGACTAAATTTGGATGACCCAACTGATCAGTTACTGTTACTCTAAAAAAAATAAATAACCCCCATCCTGTGGCTACAGGGGCCGTGGTCAAATGGGAAAGCAACCTTAGATGTCATGCCATCTGTTGTAAGGATCACTATGAAATTGTTACTTTCGGCTGCTTTTTTATGTTTGGAAAAAAAAAAGTTGTGGTGACCCAATCAGGATCAGCACCACTACAAACTAAGTTGAAGGAGACTTTATATTTCATTCACTCATCTCTCCTTTTGTGGCCATATTGGGAGGTGAAAAATAAAAGGAACACAGAGATAGAATTTCTAGAATGGTCTTTATTTTATTTTTATTTTATTTTTATTTATTTGTCAAGCATGTATAATATAACAGATATAAGTATAAACATGTTTATGAATACATGAAATGGATACAAATAAATGGGGACATTAGGACAGGGACGGTAGGCACGATGGTGCACTTGTGCATGCCCCTTACAGACCTCTTAGGAATGCGGTGAGGTCAATAGTAGACAGTCTAAGGTTAGGGTTGTGAGGTTTGGGGAAGAAACCACAGAGTCAGGTAATGTATTCCAGGCATTGACCACTGTTGCTGAAGTCGTATTTTCTGCAATCGAGTTTGGAGCGGTTTATCTTAAGTTTGTTCCTGGTCTTAGATGGACCAATGGGCCAAAATGCAATATGGCTTCATATGTTCATAATCATCTATA
>QLTV01003659.1:3546155-3558655 GCA_003457575.1 Thermophis baileyi
GCGATGGTTTTAGGCTGCATAGTGCTTTTTCAATGTTATCTTCTGTAAAATCGATATGTAGTAGATCGTTGCAATTAGTTGTGGTACGACTAGGAAATGTGGGGTATGAGCCATTGCTGTTTACAAAGACTGAGCCGAAGAATATGTTAAAGAGGTTGGCTTTAATGGCTTCATCATTACAGTCTTTACCATTAGGTTCTTTTAGGGGTGGGATGGATCTCGAGTCTTTAAGTTTGTTGTTTACAAAATTATAGAAGGTGCAATTGGATTTTGTGCGCACATCTTGTTTGATGTGATAATTGGTGCATTCAGTCTTTATCTGGTGGCATAAGTTTTTGTAGCGGCTTTTAAAGTTAGCTACGTAACTTGCTTTTGCGGGTCTGCTTAAACTCTGTGCTCACAGTGGAAAATCCCTCCAAAGCCAGGGTTAAAACTAACCCCTAAGCCAGTTATGTGTTTGTCTTCTATGACATGCTAACCTCTCCTCGATCCATGTGTTTCGGGTATGAAAATACAGCAGACCTCAGAAGCATGAATCTGTATACTATATTATGTAACTGTAAGCCACCTGGAGTCGTTTTGCGGCATATAAATTTAATAAATAAAAGTCAATCACTGACTGCATTGCAGGCAAGTACTGTTCTTGCTATTCTTTCTTTGGTTTTTCTTATCCTGAGTTGTAATAGGGGTATAGTAATCCAGTGACAGGAGAACCTGTATGTAACTTCTTTCGAACTGACATGATGTCTATACAATTTTTCTTGGTGGCCTCCACTAAAATATTCCTTTTTTCTTTGTAATTCTGTTGGTTTTTGCAAGCTTCCTTGTCCACCTCAGCATTCTAGACACAGTGGGAATCCAATTAAAAAGTTAACAAAGGTGAAAAAAGTCACAATTTATGTCTAGTAAACATTTTAAAAGTCAGCAGTTAAACAGTTATAAAAATATTCCTAAAAAAACAATAATTTTCAGAACATTTTATCATTAGCTATATATAATAAATAGGCTATAACAACAAAATCAAGGTATCTGTCTGAGTTCTTTTTCTACTTAAAACAAATCCACAAAGTAAAGCAATTTATTTCCTCTTCCTAGTCCTTTGGCAATTCAGTTTCAAACTCAGCATTTTTGTCTGATCCCTCTGCAATATCTCCTGTCCTAGTTTCTTGTGATTTCTCTCTTGAAGTCACCCTCTAATCTGTTTGTGAATCAGAGAAATAGTAGAGATGTGCTAACTTTTTAGTTTCCATGGAAACCAAGTTTCTTCAGTCACCCCATCCTTGCCAGAATTCAGATTGTTTTAAATGTTTAGTGACCATGCTTAAACCTGCATAGCTAAACAGTTGAACATTGTATCACTGTTACACACTGTTCAAAGAAGCAATGCAGAAACCAAAGGGCTGCTTGTTTAGATTGCAGAGTTCATGATGAACTTTCATAAAGACCAATATTTTTTTTTACAGATATTCTCCAACAAAATAGAACTTTGATTGTTCAGATCTTTACAGAAAGAAAGCTCGATGGTTTGGAGGAAGGGTGCAACCTCAGGGCCAAGGCTAAATGCATACTTCCATATTCATTTGGTATGCATTTTTCCCATCTGTTCAGATATGTTCCACCTGAATTGGACTTTTCCTTCACATTCAGCTGGACTAGTTATATCCTCATCGTCTTGGCTTTCTACTCTTGGCTCCTCTGCTAAGTCAGCTCTTCCAGATGAAACAATGGATTGCTTATGCCTGATTTTGATTAAAGATGTAAAAGAATTATTCATGGATCTTGTCCTGAGCGAATAAACGAATTCTGCCCCCAGTAAACTTTACATCAAAATTGGTATCAAACAGATATTCTTGCTTTTTCCTGGACAGAAATCCGTGCACGTACAATCAATCAAAACCAAAGTACCCTTAAAATATAAAACTGCTTTTGATAGTTGCATATGTGCAGATATAATTACTTTAAAAGAATGTTTGGCCTGGTCTGGAATTTTGCCACAATAAGAGCACAACACTGAGGAGAACTATGTTTATTGCAATGATTATTGGCCGCCTGTGACTTTGAACAATGGGAAAGCAATTTCTATAGAATGGACTAGGACTAGGAGGCAGGAAAATCTGGGGATCTGATTGGCTGCCCTGTTTGGGGAATTGGGTAGATCCTTGTCAGTGTACCCAGAATGAGTTCTATTGCTAAGCAAAAGGGCCTTTCAGGAGGACAGCAGAGCCCCAAAGTTTGTTGTTAAGGAGATACAATGTTGAAGTCATCCACGAATCTATGGAAGGTTGTGATTTTTCTATGTTGTAAATAGGGCTGCCTTTGGGCTGTACTATTTGGTGAGAATGTTTCTTTTCTTTGGTTTGATGGGATTGCAGGAGGGTCAATTTGGCTCTGAGGGGATTAGACAAAGAGAGGAGCTGGGTTTCACCTGGTCACATCTAAAAGTCGTGTGTGTGTGTGTGTGTGTGTGTGTGTGTGTGTGTCTGTGTCTGTGTCTGTGTCTGTGTGTATGGGTGCAGTCTGCATGCAGTCTCCATTTTGTTTTATTTTTTCCACCATTAAGGAACCCGAATGAATGTGAGCATTGTGCTCCCTTAATCTTCACACAAATAGTCTTGCTTTTTTCCAGACAGAAATGCACAGAAATACAATAAAAGTCAAAGTACCTTTAAAATAAGAAACTACTATTGATAGTTGCAGATGTGCAGATGTACAGATAATCCTTGACTTATCGTAATTGGGACCAGAATTTCTATTGCTAAGAAAGCTAGTTAAGTGAGTCACATCCAGTTATATGACCTTTTTTTGCCATGGTTAAGAGAATCACCGCAGTTCTTAAGTGAATCATGTGGTCATTAAGTGAATCTGGCTTCCCACATTGACTTTGCTTGTCAGAAGCCAGCTGGGACAGTTGCAAATGGTGATTATGTGAACCTGAGATGCTGCAACCATTGTAAATACATGCCGTGTGTCAAGAGCCCGGATTTGATCACATGACTATGGGGATGCCGTGACAGTTGTGAGAGGACTGGTTGTAAGCCACTTTTTTCAGTGCCATTGTAACTTTGAACTACACACACTACTGTACAAACATTGCTAAAGGATTGTTTGTAAGTCAAGGACTACTGTAATTACCCTACTTTAAAAGGGCATCTAGAATGGTTGAATTTACATTTAAAAGGACTACCACAAAGGGTAATATCTGATAAAGAATGAAAACATGGCAAATTGCATGTTTTATGTTTATGTTAACAGTCACAGTATATAATTGGGAGAAGATATACAATAGTGCCAATGTTAGGGGACATTACTGGAACATTTTCCTATAGATTTTTAAAAATCTATATAACCTGCCAGAGGAAAATACTACTCTATTAACACCAGCAGTACAATTGAATTTTCTTGATCAGCTCATCGATAATTTTGACCTCTAATTGATGTCACTTTGGTCTAGTACCGTGATGGCGAATCTATGGCACACGTGCCAGAGGTGGCACGCAGAGCCCTCTCTGTGGGCATGTGCGCCGTCGCCAGCTGCTCTTCTGGTTTCCAGCGCGCACATGCGCATCGGCCAGCTGGTCTTAACGGGTGCTGGAACGCCAGAAAACGGCCTGAAAACGGCCCGAAAAATGGCCAAAAATGGCCAAAAAACAGGCCATTTTGGGGCCTTTTTCGGGCCGTTTTCCGGGCCGTTTTCCGGGCCGTTTTCCGGCCGTTTTTGGCCCAAAACTTTGGCCCAAAACTTTGGCCCAAAACTTTGGTCCATTTTGGCCAGGAAACTATGGCACCAGTCTTTAGCAGCTGGGATCATATGTGATTCTGGGAAGTGCAAAAAAGGGATTCAGTGCCACATACAGCTTAGGGCCTCAAGTTGCTCACCAGTATCTTGGCCACTGTTACCAGCTATTCTTACTAGCTAGTCCTCTTCCCTAACATTTCTATGACTTGCTTGCTGGTCAAGTAAATATCCTGTGAACAAGCCAGTTGTGGTACCAATAGTTTTCCTAATTACTACCACAAGTGCTGGATGTTAAAGGAGGCACGAGCAATGCTGAAAAGAAGGAATACTGTAAGAGTTCTTCACCTTTTACAAAAAAAGTACCTTTGATAGATGCCTAAACATGCTGATCCTTGATGTAAGCCACATCTTCAATCCTTCTGTCTATATAGAGGAGAATCTAGGCCAGTGTAAAAAGTTATAATAGACTTGAATCCATGTCTGGATTCAGATAATACTCTATTTCAAGAAAGGGAAGTGTTCAGTTTTGAGTCTGGGCTTTTCCCTCTTAAGCAAATAGCACAACAAATTCTTGCTCAAAATATTCACAGCAATTCCAGGGTGATTTTATTTTAAATTTTTTAATGAATGCAGATGTTAATAACACCAATGTTTGCAGAAAAACATCTATTTGACAACTTCTTCTAGTATTTATTCATGAGGCTATTATCACATGGCATATACAACTGCTATTCCCATTCATCCCCCCCCCACCAAATAATTGCTGGTCTATCATCAGATCCGAGAGATACTTTTTAAAATATACATTCATCCTTATCCACTCAGATGAAAGTGGAAGGCCAACACTTCTGGAGAAGTAAAGGCAAGGCATGTGATAGTGAGTAAAATCTCCATGCCTATACTAAGACACAATCTATGTTTGGCAATAATGTTTTCCCTCTTAGTATTAAGTTATAATGTATTTCTATCAATAAAATCTCACTGGTATTAAAAATGAGATAGCAATACATATATCAGCATATACTTTTTGCATAAGGATTACCTGAACAAGGAGTTTCTCTCCTTCCCAGATAATCGCAACTGAATCTATTGGAGAGCCTCTGTCTGTATTACTAAATGATCTAGAATTATTTACTTCAGTTTCTTGTAAATGGAGATTCCTCTTGCACTTGCATATTTCTGTTCCCCAAGATTATTAGGACTTGGTCAGGAGTTTAATCATGTCAATGTCCTGGAATACAGGCCAAGGCAGGCTTCACTCCAGTAATTGGTGCCTAAAAATATTCCTTCATATGGCATATGAAATTTTAAAACATTAGAAATGGAGTTTCAATAATACAAAGAATCCTAGATTGTTATCACCACAGGGAATGTGCCTTGTTGAATTGGTGCCTGCAACAACCTGGTCAATACCAGTTGGTTTGTAGCCCAGCATAAAACAGGCAAAGGGCAATCTCCTTTGGGGAATTCCCATGAAAAGTACATTCATCCTCTTGGTTCCTGCTATTCCATATATTTGCTACAGGAAAATCTCTACAAAGACTCTCCAACATAATATAAATGGATAAAATAGATATACAGTTACCTCTCAGGTTTCCCATGTAGCTGCCCTGAGCAACGTATGTTGAGCTAAATATATTTTAGACAGATTTAAGCTCTTCCAAAATAAAAAACCCCGATGTGATTATTTTATCTCAACTATTTGTTATTTTCTTAAGCTAAAAGAAAGAAAGATGGGTGGCGGAAGTCCTTTGTGTGGAACCCTTGTGTGTTATGGTATTAAGCCCAACCTCTCTAGCAAACCCTTTTCCACACTGGATAGTTAGCTGGAGGAAGGAAGGTGCTGGTTCTTGAATCTTTCCTGAATGACATTTCATGAAACTTTTGTTATAATCTGAAATGTAAGTTAAGATCTTTACATTGATACCATTTGCTTTTTCTAAAAGAAAGAGATATGTATCTATGGTGAGGCACTGGGGTGTTTTCATATATAATTAATGCAACAACTGAAAATGCTCTTCAATTTTCCAAGCTTTTAGCTGCTGGCAATAGACTACTATAATAATAGCTGTCCTTATTCCAAACCGTTCATAGCATATCACTCCATAACACTGGGATTCATGCTGCATTGGTATTTATAATCCTTTCTATGTTATTGTAAAGAAACATGGACATGCTACAAAGAAAACGTACTGTTCATAAGACCCAATAAGGACCTTGCACTTTCATTCACCTGTTGTCCTTGATTAAAAACTATCAGGCAGTGCTCTGATTACGTAACAATTATTCACATTTCTATTTACAAACGTTTGCAGAATGGTAGACGGTGATTTGAGAGGCTAGGTTCACTGGGTGACTCTCAGCCATCTGCTACTTCTGAACCTAACTCCAATAATGTGAGCATTAAAGGGGGTGACATCATGTATATAGTCTTCGGTTCATGAAGAAAGGCAATGTATATGTTAATAAATAATTCTTTAAAAAACAAACTCCTACCTTGCCTTTAAAAATTAATGTAACTAAAAGATATCCTATTGATGGGCTTGTGCTTTTGTTTTCTTTCGTTAATTAAGGAGAAAAATCCAGTTTGACTACCAAATATTGAGACTGAAAATTAAACTGCCAAACTAAAAAAATAAAATAAAAAAAAATCAAGCTTTTGACAGCAAGAGATCCAAAATACCAATATGAGTTGCAAAATGTATTATCTTCTTTCACTCAAATATCTTGACCAAAATGGAACTTAATCTTAGAAAGTAGCACTACAATGTTAGTGATTAAAATCCTGTTTTGTTGCCCCAAACAATTATAATCCTTTTTCTTAGTGGTTTAATCTGGAGTTGCTTAATCTATGAGAAACCACAAATAAGGCACTGGATGAAAATCATTATTTTGTTTCATCATTTGGGAAGCCCTTCTGAATTTAAGTGTACTGTAAGATTTCGTTTATACAAACACAAATGGTACTATTTTCATGGTTATCATTGGCACACACAAGCAAAGTGGACAAAACAGGCTTCATGTTTTGTTCCATAAAGTCTCTTTAAAACTTGAGAATGGGAATATTACTAGGATAGACAGCATTGCATAGTGATTGTGTTTCAAGTAAAAAAAAACCCATTTCTTTGTTCAAAAGTAATCACAGAGACTTAAAAACAAATGACTATGTTTACATGGAATTCCAACTGTCTTCAATGGAGCATACTGGCAGGTAAACTGGAACAGGACTAGAACCTAACCTCCTTTATAAAGTCACTCCATGGTATTATGTAGTATTTTGCATAATAATGCTGTTTCCCAAGATCTCATTTTAGCTGGTGTTATTTATTAAGATTTTAGGACTAGAATCCTACGTATACTCACTTTGCTGCAAATCCCACTGAATTCAATGGAACTAACTCCTGAGTAGATGTAGATGAGTATAATATGGTAGCTTGCCATCTCTTTTATACAGAAAAGGTAAATTTGGCTTCATTTTTGAGACAGAAAGTGTTAAACGTTCATTTTATATCAATTCTTGATGCAAAGTAACACGCAAATATAGCAGACAGCTATACTGAATTGATCGGTGTCATGGTTAGCATAAACTTAATACAGCATGTTGAAGAAAACAATACTGAAAAACCGTTCATGGGCAAGTCCTGAATTTAAATTATTGGCCTATGTTTGCTTCTCAGCTCTTCAGGAATGCCATGGCTCATCTGTCTATTAGATGTTTTGATAAAGTGCAAAGGCTACAAAACCCCTTTGCTTGCTGTCAAGCTAGACACTGCTGGACTAGATAGATTGAATCAGCTAAGTTAATGAGGTAATAGGTATGAATTCATTTCTTTCAGCAAAATCTATCTGTACTTGTCCAGGAATCTGTGATTTTATCTTCATGTTGAAATCTAAATCTCTAATTGTAATAATCTGGGATTAATAAAGTTGATTCATAGGAAAATACCAGAATAATTAAGATCATATATTGTTATAAAACATGGCTTCCATAACCATGAATAAACTGAATAAATCACAACACTAAACCTAAACCAAACAATCCACATCATAATTCAGACCACTGTATGGCTTCATGTGAATTAAGAAATCACAGGCACACTTCGGATTGAAAGGCACCTTTATCATGCAGGATCTGAAAATAAACTGACCTTAAGTCATGTCCTGGGGGCAGAATAAAGCAACATTGTACCTACATGCTGAATTTAGTCTGGATCTGCTCAGTTTGACAGAAGAGCGCATTATGTAAGTTGCCCTTTAAGGGATGTTTCACATTTCCATTTAAACGCACACCTGATGTATTTTGAGGACTATCAACTTGCATAATTCACTCCACCTTGTTCACCTGCTCTACATTTTTGTGCCGCAGATATTGCTAACACTAGCAAAGCAGAGTTAGATTTATGTCCTCCGATTCTTAGATAGACGGATTCTTTTCTGCAACCTAATCCACAGACTACCTCTAACAAAAGCCCCACTTAGCCCCACGTGTGACGTTCATAAACGAAGTCAGATAGGATTTTCTTCTGACTTGGAATACGGTACTTCTTACATTTGCAAAACCAGCGGCGGAAAAAACTTTAGCCCCTGGAGCGGGCAGGTGAAACCTCGGGATCTAGCAGGTCAGTGAATAACAATGTTTTCCCATTAAAAAAAACAAAACAAAACCCAGCCCCGCGTAGATTGCTGCCTCGCTAAACTGGAACACCCGACAGGGGGTCTATTTTTGTTTCTCTCTTTCCCCCCTCCCCTTCCAGAACATCTTTCCAGCGCTTCTTTCCGTCCTGGATGACTCCAACGCGGGGCAACATGCATTTATCTTAACAGCATCAGGTGTCTTTCCCACATTGCACTGGAAAGAACCCAAGGACTATTAAACTAAATTGCAGTTAAATTAAAGACGAACCTCCCAAAGATCCTGCGGCAGTCTTTCAGCTACATCCTTCTTTCAGGTCCACCGCAGACCAACTCCCCTCAACAAGCCAGCATCCGGAGCCGCTCCGTTTGTCTGCAATGGGAGCGCCAATGAAATAAACAGGCAGTTTCGAGCCCAAGCACACAGACACAAAAAACACACGTGCAGCTCCATTGGCAATTCGCGCTTGTGCGGGGAGGCTTTCGCTACCAGTCAAGTTGCCAGGCGCTGGCTTCCTCCCCCCTCCCCTCCTTCCTTGTATTGGGGACGGAGACCTACCAGCCCAGGAGACGGACGGCTTTGAAAACCCAAGACTGACCTCAGGAGTTTTAGCTCCAGGCGGCGTAGCCGGCGAGCTTCGGGGGGGGGGGGGTCGGCAAAAGCCAGCAGGGCAAAGACGCAGGCAGTGCTTTATGGAGCCTCCTCCCTCCCTCAAGACTTAGGTCGTCTCCGCTGACAGCGGCTGTCTCCTCAGCCCGAGCGCTTTCCCACTCGGCCTGACAGCTCAGTCTGACCGCTGTTAAGGTGGCTCTCGCAACCCTCAGCTGCAGAATTTTCCTCCCGCCTAAAAATAGGCGGAAATCCAACTGTACCTGGGTGCTTCTGCCTATGCTGCCTCTATCTTGGAAGATTAAACGAGGAGATGGCTGGAGAGTAAGAGATGGGGAAAATCGGTGTGGTTGTTTTTTTTACTCCCCCCCCTCGAATTTTTATGACTACACCGTATGCTGAAATGTCTCGAATTAATGCTGAGAAAGAGCATGGGTCTGTTTACCCTGTGCAAGAGTCCTATTTAGACACCCATGCCAATCCCTTGTACTGAGGGAAGGATTTATTCCAGCTGAAAGAAACCAAAGTACTTTATCCTTACCTCCAGCACTTAAATTCATCACACAAAAGTGAATTGCCTTCCCAGTTTCCAGTCAATTCACATCCAATTGTTACTAGATTTCAGTCTGGACCTGTAAACCTGAAGTGGCTGAAACATCAGGCTGATATTTCAAGATCAAATGGTCATCAAGGATTCAGTCCAAAACTAAGCTCCCACAAACAGTGTTCCTCTTTAATGAATTAAGGTGTGATTTCATCGATCTTAACACATCAAAATATAGGGAATACTTCTATTTGGGATTTTTAAAAATGAAATGGGTTTAAGTTTTTGCTAAATATTCTGATATTCTACTGAAAAACTATGGAAACTATGTTTTCTTGAATTTTTTTTAAACAACAACAAAAAATGCCAATAGTGTTACCTTCCAGGATTCTTTGCAAAAAGGAATGCATTTCAAACTGGGTCAAAATTGATTTTAAAACAAAATTGTGTTTCTAAGATGCTATAGTGTTTTGAAGCTTTTGATCTCCAAGTGAGCTCCCAATATCCATATAATTTGTACACATTCTGGTGAGGGAGAGGTTAATTTGTTTTTGCTTAATACTTGGCATCTTGGAAAGAGCTTGCAAACCATGCATCTTTGTGATATGTAAAATAGTCCTAGATGCAAGGAAGTATTCACATGAACAACTTCCCATAGCTGAAACATTATGGTGTCAAGAAGAGTGTAAGTGCAGTGCCCATGATGATCTTCATTTTTTTTTTTGAATGAATAAATGGAAATATTTGGTTTTTCCTCCAGGTACTTCCAGTGAATTATGTGATCCTAGGCCAGGAGGAGCAAACAGTTCCTTTTAAATGGGTCTCAATGAAAAACTTAAAAAGGCCCAATTTGAGATTCAATATGCTGCTATTGATCAAGTAATCTGTCTCTTCTCAATTCTAGTCTGGATTTGAAGAATGGGAAAATATGAATTAGTATTTGATGTTTGGCTTACTTTCTGTGTGTCCACAGATTCTTAACATGTCACATGGCTGTATGACCTTTGCTAAGAGACTTTTGCCTTCTAGGAATAGGCCACTTCCTGCTAGAATTAGGACATATGGTTGTATGAAATTACAGCCTTTTATACCCTTATTTAACAGTGAAGTATTTACTGTATTGAATATCAGATCATTTTGAGGCACATGGATTACACATGTGCTCTACATTTTCCTCTAGAGCTGTTATCCAAAGAAATCTTAGTTAAAATAGGAAAGATTTGCGTATAAGAAAACGATGTTATGGGAAAGCAGTTTCTCTGTCTATCAGAGAGACTCAAAAGAGTTAAAATAGAAACATGCAATTTTGTGTACTTTTTATTATGTTAAAAATGAAGTCTTGCTAATTAGTCAGGCATATCATTAGCAGATCAGTTAATCCAAACTATTAGTCTTAAGGATTCTCTACAGAAAACATCTGATAATGTGAATTAACCTTACTCATACGTGGTACAAATTGTACTGTTATGAAAATCTTGCTGCTTGAGCACGATGTGCTTCAATAAAAATAGGTGAAAAGTTGCATGACTAGACCCAACAATAGCCATTTCCAAGGAATCTTCTAGAATTACACCCAATTTAAAGGGAAATGACACACAGTGGGTGATTATGATGACTTTGCTCCCCTCTCCTGCCTGATCAACTGATATAAAGAGCATTTGGAAATAAGATTAGATCCTCCATCACTACTTTATAGTTAACCATGATTTATAGGCATTCCTGTTAAAGGCATATTTTCCCCAAAGGCTATGTTAGTGACATTCTGTTTGGGACAATAGCAAAAATGAGATCTCTACATTTATTGCAAGCTACATAATTATGCAAATATGTCCTTTATGTTACTGTGGTGCCTAAAATATTTGTTCTAGAAGTAGACAATTATGAGACTAAAAGGACAGATGAAGCATGGGCATTCTCATTATTTGAGTTATATATTTTGTAAGAATACTGTATATGATTGATTGAAGAGCATCAGGAGAGGAAAATGGAGTGACAAAGCAACCTGATAAATATTTTCATGTACTGAACACCTTCCTCCCTCAGTGCTGGGCAGATTCTTGCTCAAATCTATAAAAATGAATTTTATATTGCTGAGAGAAGGAAGGCAGTTCTAAAAAGAACTTTGTCTAATTTGACTCTGGCTTTGTCTTAGCATGGTGTGTGAATTTAATAATTATGGTCTGTTAACCAGTTTAGTTGGATACTGTGGATTACTTAATAAATAAGGTTAAAATTAACTTTGCAAGTGTGATGTACAAAACCAGACATTATCTAATCCCTTCAGAGATAGGATTTAAGAGAAAATCAAAATGCCAATACAAGAATCTCTTCTTTCCTAATCTAAGATGCCTCCAATACGATATCTAACTTTTCAACTATGACTGTGTTTTGACTCTAGACGAGGAGATTCTGGCATAGTAGGACAGCCCACAAGGGTGTTGTAAGAGTCCTCTAGTCAAAGGTTTCCCCTTTTGCTCTTATCCTTCTGTCAAGTTTCTTTAGAAAAACAAAGGAAGGCTCTGATCATTTTCCTCCATGGCAAAGGTCGAATTTTCCTAAGGAACAAAACAACCACTGCAAACAAAATATGCCAAAATAGATTTTAAAAAATCTCCCCTCTTTTTTCCATGACGCGCAGACATTAATGTTGAAAGGCAATGCTATTTCAGGCATGTTGCATTATTTATATTTAATCATATTGCACTATATTCATTTTAGAAATATATGCCTGTACTTTTTCTCATATGTACACTTCAAAAGCGGGGAAGTAAAAATTACAGCTGAGCACCATGTTGACTGGAGAACATGGGAGATATACTCCAAAACAGCTAAAGACAGCACACTGAGGCTTGAACCAGTGGGAAGTTGATGATTTAGTTAACCTAATATACAGTTGAATGCTAAATTGCCACAGATGTTGGGGGTTGTAGCTGCAATCTGCTGGACTCCCAGCTGTTCCATTTTATTGGAAGACAGAG
>QLTV01003659.1:3560513-3572262 GCA_003457575.1 Thermophis baileyi
AAGGCACGGTTGGATTTTGTGTTCAGAAGGTTTTCTTCTTTTTTAATAGGATAATTGGTGCATTCGGTCTTTATTTGGTGGCATACGTTTTTGTAGCAGCTTTTGAAGTTGGCTATGTAGCCAGTTTTGTTTTTTCGCCAAAGAGATTTTGGGGGGGGCTTGGAGCTTCCTTATTGTTATGGGTAGTTTGTTTTTCTTGTTTTTGGGAGTTATTAGTGGTATGTATAGTTTAATGACTCTCTTGACTTCAAGGAAGAAAATGTTATAATGGTCTTCGGCAGTATTACAGCCAGTGAATAGGGTTTGTCAATCAAGAGATGAGAGGTTTATGAGATCATAGTTGGCTTTTTAAAAATTACAACTGGGGATCCCATCATTATGATGATTTTTGTAAGGGTGTATATTGAGACAAAAGTCTATCATGCTATGATCACTGTTGGAAAAGGGTTTTTTTATTTGTAATCCATAAATTGAGTTTGAACTGTTACAAAAGATGAGATCAAGGCAGTTGTTGAGTCTAGTGTTGTTGGTTACTAATTGATCCAGTCCCAGATTAGTTACTGCATTGTACAGGGTTGAATGTATAGGTTCTGTTGTACATTCGTTAAGGGACCATTTAACACATGACTTTGAACAGCTGGTGGTCATGAGTATACTGCAGAAAATGCCATTTTTACAATTAGTTTATGAGTGGAGTGGCTGAGAGTTGGGACTACATCAGGTTCGCACTCATAAAGCCACTTTTATGGACATTAAGCTTGACCATGCCTTATATCTTAATCACTTTGGGGGATTTTTTAATTTTAATTTTTTTTGCATATTTGAGAGATTAAGACCTTCAGACTAGGAAGAACAATGGTGTAAATTTGATTGCAATATATATATGGAGCAGAAGTCCTTAGTGCAAACTTTTGAATATTTCAGCTATGATTTTGGACAGAATAGGTTAAATGTTTGATAAAATTGACAGAGCAATGAAGTTGTAAAACAAGAATGATCTGCAACAGATGTCTATGAAATTAATTTGAAGGGGGATATGATGGGCAACTCATTCCCTAAAGTAGATAAAAATATATTAAATCAGGAAAGTGATCTGTTTTCTACTTTGAGTTTGCTGTAATTTTTAAGTCATAGAAATATTCAAAAACTGTATGCCATATCCTATAATAATGACTCTCCAGAGCTAGTGTCCTTCAGATGCACAAGATGCAACTCTCAGGATTCTTGTGCAAAAGGGCATCACATTTGGACAGTTCCAGATTTGGGAAGATTAAGGTTGTAACCTTAAGTGGTAGAATCCTTTCCATGGCCACAATGTAGTATATGTTTTTCTGCTGCTAAATAGAGCTGAATAGAGCTGAATATGTGCCTGCCAGAGTCCATGTCCCTCACTTTATTTTTTAAATAATCTTTTAATCATAAAAAATAAAACAGCTAATATGAAGCAAAGCACCAGTCTGAACCATTACAGGTAGTCCTCAACTTACAACCACAATTGAGCCCAAAATTTTTGTTTTTATTGTTAAGTGAACAATTAAAATTGTTAAGTGAACTTTGCCCCATTTTACGACCTTTTTTTGCCACAGTTGTTTAACGAATCATTGTAGTTTTTAAGTTGTTATGTGAATTCACAGTTGTTAAGTCCATCTGGCTTCCCCATTGACTTTGCTTGTCAGAAAGTCTCAAAATGTGATCACATGGTCATGTGACACTGCAACCATCATAAATACATGCCAGTTGCCAAGCGTTCAAATTTTGAGGTGACCACAGGATGCTGCAATGGTCTTGGTACAATTTGCTCAGAGTTATCTGAACCATGAAATAGGTGGCAAATTTGATAAATAAAATGGTCATAAATCATTAGATACCTTTTAATGTTGCTGTAACTTCAAATGGTCACTAAACAAATGGTTGTAAGTTGAGAACTACCTGTATTATTTCCCAGGAGGAATTATTGAGAACTATACCTTGATTGGAAATGTAGTTACAAGTCCAAAGAAAAGACAAGTTTGTTTAACTATAAAAAGTACCCTCGGAGTCTGTGTATATGGTGGTTTCTATCATAATATATTGGTTGAGTAGTCATGTCTAGTGTGGCAGCCATTTCGTGAGAGTGCCCATAACATCCTCTCAAAATTCCACGTGTGTCAGTTCATCCCCAAAGATCAGCACCACTGGTTCAATGTGGGTTGAATAGTCACCTGCAGTTTCCCTTCATTCTTGAACTGTATATAAACCAATTACATTACTACCGGTATTTCAATTTAGGGAGACAAAAAATCCATTAGAGTAGCCTGCTTCCATGACAACAATGTTCTGCAATTGGTCTTCAATTTATGCCATGGTGAATAAATCTCCATAATTAATAGCTCTTGATCAGTTTTAACTATCTTAGGGAAATTTCCATGTATTACAAGGACTTTTGCTGCTTTATCCTTCTGTATAATGCCTTGACACAATGCCCATCTGAAGTAGATTGATAAATGTCTCTACTAAGGCACTGTATTACTAGGTTGATCATCTTTTGTTAAGCACATATGTGTCTATCGCATGACTTAACGCAAGGAAGTTTTGCAGATGACTAATCTTTTGGCACAATGGCCAATACCACAAACCCCAATGGAACTAAAGACAACAGCTGCCACAGTTAAATACTTTGTTATTATTTATTTATTTATTTTAAAAATGTTTCCCTTCACACATTCAGGATATATGATTATTTTATTTTACACTTCATCTTTAACCTGCTCTGTGGTCTGAAACCTCTTCTCAACAATGGGTGGATGGCATATTTCTGCATCCAGAGCCCAACACAGTGCAAGCAGATTGATGTGCCTACCTAATTGCTGAGATACTTTGTAATACATCATGGAAAATATCGCTGGTACTCTATATTTAAAAACTTCCAGGAATCTATACAGTCAGTAAATTCTCAATCTACTGCAATGGTTTTTAATACTTTACAGTCTGTTCACACCAGTGTACAAGTCATCCACATAACTTCAATCAAATGGTTGGCCTTACTAAGGAAAATGCATTACAAATCTGGAATTTGTGCTTCCCAAATCACATTAAAAAGCAGCTAATTAATAGGGCAAAAAGCCATTTAAAAGCTCGGACTTTGAAGTGTTAGAGATCCTTATGTTTTAGCCCATTATCTCACCTAATTGTATAGGCCAGGGATCGGCAACCTTAAACACTCAGAGCCATTTGGACCTGTTTCCCACAGAAAAGAAAACACCAGGAGCCACAAAACTCTTCCTGTGCCTGACTATTTCCTGAGCGGCCACAAAACTAGTATATATAGTTGAATTAAAGATTCTGTTTTCTTCTGAAACTTTTCTTTTCTTGGATTTATCCATGGTTGGCCTACCGGTGGTCACAAAGCTTAATAAATTGTGCATCGGTGGGTGTCACACATTGGCAGTTGTGACACATATTTTGAGTGACAGGGAGCCGCAGCAGAGGGATGAAAGAGCCACATGCGGCTCCAGAGCCGCTGGTTTCTGACCCCTGGTATAGGCACTTGAAACTTTCTGTTCACCCAGTAGATCATCTTGTTTAAATTCATCATATGGCCATTAAAAAGCCTCAATGAATCTTGAAAGCTATATGGACATTGGGTCCAGTTTCCATACATATTGCAATGTATGTTGCCTTGATGGCTAATCATCAACCTCTCATGTTTTATATTAAAATCATGAACAAAAATATATGCATACTGAGAAATAGCCCACACAGTCAATAAATTAAGAAACACAGTTTGCTAGGGATTTCCTACCCTGCCTCTATTGAGCACATGGCCCTTTCAAAACTTTCCATCCTAGCACACAGAACACAGTTTGTGAAGGTTGGAGGAGAGAGCGAGGGCGCTTTGTGAAGGCATATATTTCTGACATGGTTGCACCCCCTCTAGCAATTCATTTTGTAGTTCTGTCAAAAAGAGAAAAGAAAATCATGTTTAGTTGAAGAAAAGTATTATTTTTCATCAACCCAGGCTACATGCTTTCCAGTGCCCACTGGGTATTCATTGGCGTTTTTGGTCACGATTTTTAGGCAGGGTGGCAAAGATCTGAAAGTACTAATGTTCCTGAAATAATTGCCTGAGTAGGATTCCCTGCTGAGGATTTAATGGCCACTTCAGCTACACCTACTATATAGCTTGGCTTAACGCTTACTGCCAAAAAGCTTCTTATGAATGTACAAGAAATAAATAGCAGGCTTTGACTGGCAGGTCGCAACTTGCAAGCAAGCCTTTTCTCTTAGCTTTTTCCCTGCTACTACTCCTTTGAACGCTGGAGGCAGGATGCCAGGGTGGAAACTGTTTTGCTGGCTTCGATTATGATCTCCGAAACTCTATTGTATTTTTAGATCTTGTTATTGTCATATATACTCCATAATGGCAATAAGGTAGGCACTGAATCATCAAATGGAAAGAGAAAGATGTAGGATTGGATTCTTCTAGTACCACTGCTGGGCAAATGTGAAGAAACTGGACCCTCTACTAAAAAGTTAGCCTCACTAGAGCTTAAACTCAGCCAGGGAATTTACGGCTTATATCCAGATGTTTATCCATTTTCTAACTTTTAAAAAGAAAACATGTATTTAAACACATCTGTCTAAATAAATTCCCCACAAACAAAACAGAAAATTACAAATGTTTGATTTTTTATTTTAAAAAGTGATCTCCTATATTTTAAATCCTTCTTCTATGATGACCGCACCATGCTCTTTATCTCCCTTGGAGATTAAAAATGGGGACAGGGGAAAGTGTAGTCTTTGGAGGGGTAACAATTATCTAGATCTGCCATATTCTATGGCTTCCAAGGAAACTTGATTTTAGCATCTCTTAATCTTGGGAGTCTGGTCCAAAAATACATAATTATAAATCTTTTTTTTTTTTTAAAAAAACCAAACAGGATTAGAGCTGGTCTGTTTGGGTAAGAAACTGCCTACATATTGAAATATGTTTTTTTAAAAAAAATATTGAAAACCCCTCAGTCCAGAAAAGTCAAATGGATTCTTGCAAATTGAAAGATTAAAGAGTACAGAAATGAGGTCATATCAGAAAAGCTGAGATGGAGACAAATCATGTATGAAGACAACCAGTTTCTAGCAAGCAAATGTGCTAGTTTCCATATTAAGTGAGGCAGCTGAATTTAATGTTTGTTTAAAAGTCTCCTTACCGGAGAAGACTATAAGGACTAGAAAAATGCAAGATACATTAGTAGCCAGGGATTTTTTTTACCAGGACAATACCAGAAAAAGTCTGCAATTGAAGGAGAAGCTATTTCTAGTATCACCCGGTCATTGGTGTAATGATATACCACTGATACGGAGAGTGGCTGGATGCTATTATAAATCATTAGAGTAAATAGCCTCTCTGTCTCTTGTGAAAACCCATCTCTCTTCAACAGTCCAAGCAGGCAGATACAGAAACATTGTTTTTAAAAGATCCTATCCAGTGGTGGGATTCAAGTAATTTAACAACTGGTTCTCCTAGTGATAGGTTGGGTGGGCGTGGCTTGGGGGTGGTCATGTGACTGAGTGGGCATGGCCAACTCGATGTCACTCACGGCAAGATGGGGTGGCACCTTGCTGTGAGTGACATCGAGTTGGCCACGCCCGCTCAGTCACATGACCGATGTTGCAGAGACAGGGCTATTTCCTACGTACCTTTCCCCCTCCCACCCTTGGGCTGACAAAATAAAAGCCCATCTAAAGATCGCGACTGCCTGCCAAGTCTGCCTGCTGAATGCTGGCAAAAGGCGGCTGGGGAAAAAAAAGAGAAGGGCCGATGGAAACGCCTCGTTTTCCGCCTCCATTGGGCTGTCTGCGCTGCGCTGGATCGGGATGGGGAGGTGGGGGGGAAAAGCAAAAAGCCTACTCAGTCTGTACGTACTCACCAGCACGATGGCGAATCTCTCTTCCAGCTCGCCGGTTCGGGCATTGGGAGCTTGAGGAGTAGATTGTTTGCCCTGAAGTCTGTCTGCTGCTCTTCCAAGCCCAGCTCTGGCTGCAGCCGACCATCGGCCAATTTTCCTGCTGCAAGCCTGGGTTCCCCGCACGAGCGCTGGAAGTCCGGTACTCCGGTGCACTCATCTCTGTTTCCCTCTATGTCCAGCCTTGGAAAAGCCTGCCCTCACAATCGCATGTCTGCAGCCAGAGCTGGGCTTGCAGCAGCAGGAACAGTTTGGAGCTTGTTAAGAAAGACTGCTCCTCCACCCCAGCCATGCATTTTCCAGTCTGGGCTGCTTGGAGTGAAAAGCATGCAATATGCTGCCACTCCCGGGATTCCCTGAACGAGCGCTGGAAGAAAGGGAGTCCGATTGGGAGGACAGGCTTTTCCAAGGCCGGTCATAAAGGGAAACAGTGAGTGCGCCTTGCCTCCCCACGGCTCTAATTCTTTAAAATTTTGGGGGGTTGCACACATGGAGCGCTGGGGGAATCGGTGCCTGGAGCGAGAGGGGAGCGCGGGCTAACTGGGCGGGGAAGGAGTACCGGACTTCCAGTGCTTATGCGGGGAACCCAGGCTTGCAGCAGCAGCAACAGTTTGGAGCTAGTTAAGGAGGACCGCTTCTCCACCCCAGCCATGCGTTTTCCAGTCCGGGCTGCTTGGAGTGAAAAGCATGCAATATGCTGCCACTCCCGGGATTCCCTGCACAAGCGCTGGAAGAAAATTGGCCGATGGTCGGCTGCAGCCAGAGCTGGGCTTGGAAGAGCAGCAGATGGACTTCAGGGCAAACAATCTACTCCTCAAGCTCCCAATGCCCAAACCGGCGAGCTGGAAGAGAGATTCACCATCGTGCTGGTGAGTACATACGGACCGAGTAGGCTTTTTGCTTCCCCCCCCACCTCCCCATCCTGATCCAGCACGGTGCAGACAGCCCAATGGAGGCAGAAAACAGGGCGTTTCCATTGGCCCTTTGCCACCCCCCAGCCTCCTTTTGCCAGCATTAGGCAAGCAGACTCGGCAGGCAGTCGTGATCTTTAGATGGGCTTTTATTTTGTCAGCCCAAGGGTGGAGGGGGGGAAGGGGCTCGGAATGGTATGTAGGAAATCTGTCTCTGCAGCATCCATTGCTTGCCAGTGGGCAGGCAATGAGGCGGTGGCGGCAGGCAAGCGCGCTGGGCCTTGGGGACCGTGGGGAAGGCAGCAGGGAAGGCAGGCAAGCTGGCTGGGCCACGTGGGAGGCAGCTAGGCCAGGATTTGGGCCTTGTTGCTTGCAGGCTCACCCAGGCTGCCAGGCAGATCAGGGCAGCTCAGTTGGGCCGCGCGGAGAGTGCCATGTGAGATGCAGCCGAAGGCAGGCAAGGTGGCTGGCCCTCAGAGACTGTGTGGTCGAGGCAAGCAAGGGAGCCAGACAGAGAGCAGCAGCAGCTATGCCGGGCGAGCGGGCAAGATGAGGAGTGACTCGGCGGGGTGGGGTGGGGTGGGCGGAGCAGGGCCAGCGCAGAATTTTAACAACCGGTTTGCTTGAACCGGCCCGAACGGGCTGAATCCCACCACTGATCCTATTCCAAATCATTTAGGTTGGTATAAATTATAGTCAACTATTTGAAACTTGAAAGTAGATTTGTAGGCAAAAGAAATGAGAGATAAGATAATATCTGTGTCCCAATTAATAGTCCAACCATATTATTTTGGACTAACTGAAGTTTCCAACTAGTTTTCAAACATAGTCCATTTTTCTATACAGGAAAACAATCCTATATATTTTTTAAAGTAAGTAACAAACAAATGGTATAAATACATCATGGCAATCTAAGCACTTACCCAGTGGGATTTATATCGAAGTTAAAATGCATAGAATTGAGTTCTTTAGATGGATCCCACTATGATTTCTTATTATTTTAGTAGCACATTTTAATATACTCTTATAAAACACAATTCCCATATTTTATTAATTATTTTGAAAGAAACTTGTTTATTATTGAATAGACAGATTTATTTTATGGCCATGGTGGTACCACAACTCAGAATTCTCAGATAGCATGTCCAACATAGGTAATCCAGCACCCCATTGGAGGACAACCTGCAGAGGACATTTGCTTCCAGTTTCTTTTTGCAGGATCGGCTTCTGAAAGTATTCTTAAATGGAACTTCTCTGCAGAAAAATCATCCTGATTCCTGGGTTGAAAGACATGCTGTGGCAGTGAAGTTACTGTTGATTGTGTGACCTAAAGGGCACTGCCCCTTGGAACTTCCTTAAAACTGATTGACCTGTTTGTCATCCTCAATAAACTTTGGGACAGAGATTGGACTCTAGCAGGGAAAGAACTGGTTTTTCCTCCTAGGTTTTATTAGATTTTATTTCTTATAGGACATCTTAGGGAGATGATGAAAGAGAAGGGACTAGAGTTTGGTCTAGGAACAAACATCAAAGTAGACATTGGTAGAAGGGGCTATGGTGGGGTGTTGCATTTTGGCTATCGCAGGGAAAGCTAGTGGCTGGCTTTCTTTTCCGGTTGCAGTGTATAATCAAGAAAGTCTATGTAACAGAAATCATGGACCTTGAACACAAAGGTCCAGGTTTTTTAAGGATAAGCCAACTCCTGATAACCTACGTATTATCCAATATTTTATCTTAGATGAAAGCATTGACCTGTCATGTGTTGGCTGCGAGGTGTCTGTTATTATTTTTGAAAGTTCCCTGTGATGTTTTAAATATTATTGGTGGAACTCCACAACAGCTACTTTCTTCCTGGTGTTGGTTGGAAAATCTCTATAAACCAATCCAATAGAATGGTATTTGTTTTAGGACAATTATCATACAAACTATATTAATAATTTATCTTACTGTACAGATTCATAATGTTTAGAAAACTCTACTATCTCCTAAACTACTCTTTACTTCAGTGATCGGATCTCCTGCTATCTGTTCCTGTTCAGAGGAATTATCACACATCACAGTATTGAAATGCTTGAAAATGGTTGTGTCCTGTTGCAAAATTGTCAAGCTTGAATATGGGAAGTGTTTAAAATCTCTTTGGTCAATTTTAAGAGTGCTCCATACTGAATGCACCCTTGAAGTATAAGTGATAGAGACCAACACAATAATGAAGTTATAGTACTTATATAGCTTAATCCAAACTCAAGTGCTGCAGGCTGCATATGGCTACCAAGACATTTTATGCAGCCCACACATCATTCCCACACAGAGAAAGACCAGAAGTAGGACATCTGATTGCTAATCCTTCCTTTGCTGAAAAGAAGGTGAATTATGGAGGATTTTTAAATCTGAAGCCTTGGATGAGACAGGCCAAGGGGCAGGTTGAGGGCTAGCAAGTCTTCCTTGCTCTGCATTTAGAGTGAATTGTACAGGCAAAGGAAAGCTGTACTTCTAATCCTGCACCAAGGTGTCATTATTAGTCAGGGTCAGTCTGTAAACTCACCATCAGGACATGGAACCAAACTTTACACCTTAAAGTTGTAACCAGAAGAGCCATGGCAGTGGTAAGAGAGTAGCTTCTAGCTCAGTGGTTCTCAACCTTCCTAATGCTGTGACCCCCGCCCCGCCGCCGCGACCCCCTCCCCGCCCCCTCCCCACACGCGATGAGGTGACAAAGGGGGCGTGGCACCAAGATGGCGGGCTAGCGCGCGCTTAGGCGACCCCTGTGAAAGGGTCGTTCGACCCCCAAAGTGGTCGCAACCCACAGGTTGAGAACTGCTGTTCTAGCTGAACATCAAGTTGCGATGGCCTTATTCTCGTCGTCCCAGAGCACCTCATAAAGAGGGAAGGTCCCACATAATAGGACAGTAGTGGGATTTGTGAGCCCAGTGCATGACCACTTCTGATTGAATAAGGGCAATTCTTGGGCCCTCTCTTCTGGAGACTGAACTGAAACTAATGAACTAGCCATAGAACTCTAGGAACTTCTAAGAACATTCTTGTATAAAAGATAATAAGCCATCATGAAAGAATTCTAGCAACTGCTGAATATCAAATGCAAATTCTATTTATAATAATCAATGTTCACATTTCTTGCATCATTTTCTCCCACCCACTCTGCAGAGAGCTAGAAACAGTTTTCATTTGGGCAGGAGAATTCCATCTGTTCCTTGTTTTGATAATGGCCTAATGTAAAACCAGGATGTTTACTTTCTGTGAATCAATTTTCACAGCATCTTTGCTGCTCCTAGCTGTTCTCCATCTAAGAACTATCTACCACATGCCCTGTTCCAATGTTATTGGAAAACTACAAGTATTGCTGTTCAGCTTTAACTGAATCTGCTTAAGTTGCATATGTACAGCATTCTGTTACACACACATAGATACACAAACCTTCACATCTTATTAAATACAAGCAGGTTCTATCAGAATTAATTTTCTGGAGGTCTCAATTTATATTAGCACCACTGTGCAGAAAAATACAGAGGTTGCCTCATTGCATAATTTATTAATTAGATGGCAACAGCACTGAAAAATTGCAAAAGTAGAGACGTACAGGCAGACAGTCCTACAAAGCAGTCTTTCTGACATAATTCACAAGACTTGAGAGACTTTTGTATTAATGTATGAAAAGGCCAGTGTTGCAGCTTCCATGCTGGGGAACTAATCCTCATGTAAGAGGATTAAGAACTTCAGGATGACATCTCTACATTCTTCCATTCATCATTATTCTAGAACAGCCTTTATTGTCCTCCCCCTCTTTTTTCCTGCCTTAAATATAACCTTGTTTCCTGAGATTCTGATATACTGTCCTGGCTTTATTTTTTGTGACTCTCCAATATAAACCTCTGCTGGTTTTTGTCCATTTGGATTTTTGCAGTTGTTAATATTGGTCACACTTTTAAAAATTGTCGCTGGATTTCTCTTCATTGCTTTGTAAACATTCACTTTATAAACATCACTTAGAGTTGTAGCTCTTATTTCCAACCTGCAGTGTAATCTGCCCTGCTATCAGTTATTTTATAATGGCCATGTAAATGGAAAAGAAAATAATAACCAGCTGTAAAAAAATCAATTGCTGGCTAGCTATCATCATGCTTGTGGGAACATGAAGTATTAGGTAGGCTGCTGTTGGAAGCATAATATGGGTCGAAGAGAGTAGTTCTTCAAGAGGCCTGTTGGATCAGCCCATTTTGGTCACATAATGGCTAATCAGATGCATTCAGAAAGTTTGCAAATATAGGCAGGAAAGTAACAGCCCTTCATTACTGATGTCCTGTTATAGCTGTATTTCAGGTATACTGTTTGTGAATCCAGAGGTAATAAGTGACCATTAACTTAGTAGCCATTGATGACCTAATCTTCCATGAATTGGTGCATTTCCTTTTCAAAGATCTCTAAATTGGTGACTCTTATGGCTGATGTGTTAATAGCCATAATTTTAACTGTGGTCCTCCTGTTTTAATCAGCCACTACAAAGAATGTTCTATCCTTATCCCATGTGTGTCATTGCCCAGGACTCAGGTGCTAATTCTGAATTTGAAGAAGCTGCTACAGCAGAATTTGTGGAATGGTCAGCCTCAGGAGAAACAAAGGCAAGAATCACCAGAGTTGGAGCAGTCAGATGATGACATAAGGCCTCCAATCCCCCACATCTGGCAAGCCGAACAGGTATGTTGTATGAGGCTCTTTGCCAAACAAGGGATTAAATCTTTTTTATTAAAGATAGCTGGCTGCAGCCTGATCTATGAGGCAGTCTCAGCTGGAATTGTCTAATCTCTGTTTCTTGTGTGATGTTTGTGTGGATTTTGCTCATGGAAGAGAAGAGAAGAGGAGAGGAGAGGAGAAGGGGAGAGG